>CM035797.1:44428210-44435710 GCA_020466265.1 Siphamia tubifer
AAAAAGATAACTAACTAAAAATACTAAAATACAAAATACAAAAAGCAGTTGTTTCAATGCTTGAAGTAGTAGAAAGGTGTTAAAAATATAAACTATCACATTTTCACATTCAATCTCATTTTTCTCAGCATTTTTACCACATGATAAAAGCTAAAGTATTTGCTGCAGTTTTTTTTTTTTTTACTAAAGCTCCAAGTAAAGTGATGTGATTTAAACAGTACCCAAGATAAAAGTGTGTGTGTGTGCGCGTGTCTGTGTCTGTGTGTGTGTGTCTGTGCGTGTGTCTGTGTGTGTGTGTGTGTGTGTGTGTGTGTGTGCGTGCGTGTGTGTGTCTGTGTGTCTGTGTGTGTTTGTCTGTGTCTGTGTGTGTCTGTGTCTGTGTCTGTGTGTGTGTGTGTGTGTGTCTGTGTGTGTTTGTCTGTGTCTGTGTGTGTCTGTGTCTGTGTCTGTGTGTGTGTGTGTGTGTCTGTGTGTGTCTGTGTGTGTCTGTGTGTGTGTGTGTCTGTGTGTGTGTGTGTCTGTGTGTGTTTGTCTGTGTCTGTGTGTGTGTGTGTCTGTGTGTGTTTGTCTGTGTCTGTGTGTGTGTGTGTGTGTGTCTGTGTCTGTGTGTGTGTGTGTGTGTGTCTGTGTGTGTCTGTGTGTGTGTGTGTGTGTCTGTGTGTGTGTGTGTCTGTGTGTGTTTGTGTGTGTGTGTGTCTGTGTGCGTGTGTGTGTGTGTCTGTGTGCGTGTGTGTCTGTGTGCGTGTGTCTGTGTGTGTCTGTGTGTGTGTGTGTGTGTGTGTGTGTGTGTGTGTGTGTGTGTGTGTGTGTGATGTAACTGACACTGAGGAACTCACTACTTACTCCAACATTTGGAGAGAGAAGAAAAATAACTGCACAGCAACGACCCATGACATCACTACATGGCACCACTGCCTTTCTGAAGGGGCAGGGGCAGGGGGTGGGTGTGGGTGGGGGGGCTGTGCCTCATCTGAACCAAATCCTAGAGAAAAAGGCGCCAGTGAAGACCTGAGAAGAAATGATGAGATATAAATGTGCAGGACAGAGTATAAAGTAATGTCATACAGAGCTGGAGACTTAACTAAGTAGAAGTACTTCATTACTGCACTTAAGTATTTTTTGTACTTTTACTGCCTACATTTTTGCATAAGTATCTGTAATTTATAGGCACAACAAACCCCGCCCCCTTACACACATTGTAGCTAATTTGCTGTAACTCATTGTGAAAACAGAGTCGTAGTTAAATTTATTTTGATGCAACACACAAAACAATTGCACTCAAAACATAAATAAATAAATACACAAAAGACAAAACAAAACAAAAAAATGCTTCATTTGCAAATTTGAAAAGGAATGGAATGGAAAAGGAATTCATTAATTATTAATTAATTAATTAACCTTAATTAGGTTATCTAATAATATACATTTATAATATGCATTACAATATATATATGTGTGTGTGTGTGTGTGTGACAATATGAAGGTTTTATATACTGTATCACAATAAGAATAAGATACTATATCAATATTTACTCCAGCAAAATAGATTTTTGGGGACTGTGACCTTTGACCTACATTCACCAACATTTAATGGGATCTATTCTGGTCCATCTTGTACTTTTGAGGACAATGTCATAGAAAATAGTCTGTTTGTTTTTGTGTAAAGCTGCCCACAAACAACCAACCAAACAACCAAACAAACAAACGCCTCTACCCTGCAGGACGTGGGGTAAAAAAAAAAAACAAGAATAAAAGCATATTACATATTGGCCATTCTTTTTTTTTCCAGTGGCCCTGAACCTCTTGTGTAGAAATGAAATAGAAAATGACTTGTTTACATTTTATTTGCACTAATATATTCTTCGTTCTTTCACATATATGAATATTTTTTAGGAAACAATGTCGGTGTTGCTTTTCTTCAGCGATGGGGAACTTAAGGATTTGCGTGTGGAACTAATGTTAAGTTGAATCTGTTCTGTGTGTGATGTAAGAGACCATGAAGCCCACCCCCCGGCCTGGTGTTGATGGTGGTCATGTGATGCAGCCACTCAACTCCACTGTGGCGTGGGAAGGTTTCAAGGCTGAATGGTGAACACTGAACACTGACCCAAATATTATTACATCACTTTATTCTTCATCCATCTTGTTAATGCTACATTTATTATCAAGATGGAAATTCCTCAGACCCGAGAGATGGGATTAGTGTCGATGGATGAGTTAGCAGCGGACCATGAGTCTCAGCTGTAAGAACATCAAACAACAGAAGACAGACCAGTGGTGCAGAGGAAAAAATAAACAGTGACAATGACGTTCATTTCAAACCAAACCCATTCACTTTCTGACCAGAGGCATCATCAGTCCATCCAGGATTCCTCGGCTTTTTTTTTCAGATCGTTTCGTCCTAAAATATCTGATGTTTCATGAGCTTTTCTGAAAAATTACGATGAAACTTTGCTGTGCTTTTTAGGTTTTTGTTGCAGGAGGAAGTGAAAGTTGTGATAAATAGTTATGATTTTTCCCTTTTTGTATTTAAATTTAAGTCATATTTCAAATATTTAGCTACTGGAAAATTAATTAAAAGTCATTGAGATGGAAAAGAAGCGATTACGAGGATAACAGAAATACAACTAAATATTTTTTTTTTTCTGAAATGCACCTGTTGGTTCAAAGGTTAAAGTTCATATGTGACCCGCCACCACAAAACCAGGCATAAGTCGCGCTGAGCCGTTCAGAGCTACAGCCAAATTTAGGCTGGAAGGCGATTTCTTATTTGTGTTTACATTTTATCAAAAAACGGTACCTTAACACCTCTATGTTCAGTTCCTGTGGTCATTACATTGAAATCCAATCAATAAAGGTGTTTATTGAGTCAATTATTTAAGCGGTGACAAAAGTTCAGGTATTACTGAGCAAAGACAAAGACGACTTCCACCTCTTTTCGCCGAACAAAACGATCTCCGTTCCGTGGGTAAACACCCAAGTGTTTGGTACGAGGTAAAAGCTTATATTGAATGTTCTGTCCAATGGTGTAAGCCAAATGATTATAATACGTCACACTTCTGTCCTATTATTATAATATATAAAACTTCTGTGACATGTCCATCAGAGTGTCCTTTAACATCTGTCAACAATTTGTGTCAATCGGATACAAATTATTATGCGTTGCTAAGGACTTCCTACCCCAAAACAGTCCAAAACTTTAACGGACAATATCTAAAAATATGCAAATTGTAAAATATGTCCAAATGTGGATATTAAAATGACCATAACTTTGGTTCTACTTGTGATAGAAACATCATTTTTTCACCATCTTAAACCTTAGTTTCCACTCTACCAAGATACACATATAACTCTGTTTGGATTTACACACACTTATGCCTGGTTTACTGGTGGTGGGTCACATATGACCTCACAACACAACATACTGTAGGGACTGACTTAGAGGAACTGTCCTCAAAGGGACAACAGGAAGGTTAAGTCTGCCCTGGCTGACCCCCCACCGCTGGCCCCCCTGTAGGGGCTCCTGCCATCTGGTCAGCAGTACTTGGTACCTAGATTTAAAATGGTTTTCATGCCAACCAGTGTTGACGTGTTGACCCATGTGTCTGTGTGTCTGTCCCCTCAGGCTTTTGAAGACTTTTACTATTGTTGACCTGATTGTTGGACGCGTGCTGTGTCTCTATGTTTTGTTTTTGTGTCTTGTGTTTTATTATCGTTATTCTGCTGGCTACACAACAAACTGCCCCCCTTTGGGGATAATAAAGTTTTCTGAACTGAACTGAAAGTGACGTCTGTCCATTTCCACGCCCATGTTCAGACGTACAAAGAGAGGAATGCCATGGAAACGCTGAGTCCACAGCTGGTGTCCACATGTTAGTGAAGCTTTGAAACCATTATCAACACTTACAAGTGTTACTGAGAAACTCTTAATAATATAAACAAGTGGTGCCAGGCACAACAAACCCTTCCCGCACATGAATGCTTTAGCTTTTAATGGACGTCTCCCTCTCAAAACACAAGGCTGTGGGTTTGACCTTTCCAAGGTCAAATGTCATGATGCCATTTTGGAGCCTATTTTTAATTTCCTCTCTGTCAACAATTGTAACTGAGCACTTATCACTACTGTGTTTGGAGTTACGACCACTAACACTAATGTGACCTTGATTTTTGACTGTTCAAGGTCAAAGGTCATGACATCATTTTGAAGGCTATGTCAGGTTTCTTATCTGTCAATAATAGTAGCTCAGGTTAACCCTCATTTCACCCCTTAACCCCTCCTCTATGTTTTTTGCATCCACGTGTTGGGGTAGGGGTGTCTCAATTCAGGTTAAGGCAGAGGGGGAGGGGGGGAGGGGCATCATACCCCTTCAAACAGAGGCAGACTCCAAACAGACGGGTACTAGCCTAGGATCTAGACTGTCCCCAGTGGCCGCAAACTGCATTTGCTACGGGGAGAGTCTAGAAAGTCTAGGTGAATTTGTGGGCGGGATAACCGCTGTCTGTCAACTTTTCTCTTTACACAACGCCACGCTATTGGATGGGTAACCAGTCAGAGCCAACCAATCAGAGCGATGAACATGATTCCGGACTCCCGTACACTATTTGGCACCGGCCGCTTCGGATCTCCTCCGGGTCACCTTTGCCAAGTTGTGCTGCTCGTATTCCCAGTTTTTCTGCCTCTTGTAACTGGTCATCCATTAGGGCTAAAAGGGGTGACACAACGATCACCAGCGGGTTGTGCAGACCCATGCGTCGTCCCACTAGCGGAGCCAGCTGATAAATCAAACTTTTGCCATACCCGGTGGGCAAAACTCCAACAACGTCCCTTTTTTCCAAAAACAGCTTAAGTGCCGTTTTCTGCTCCTCTCGCAGGGAAAACTGTAATTTTAAATCACCTAGCGTTGCTACCAAAGCCAGCTCGAATGGTTGTTCCTGGTGATGAGCCATGTTGTCTAGCAGCTAGCAACTGGTGTTACGGCAATGTGTGCTAGCTAGCAGCTACGCCTTCTTCTTCTCTTTGGTGTGCTAGCTGCTACGTCTCTGCGACTACAACATTACGTGTCGTATTTGTGTCGTCATGAGGCAGGGCGGGCTCCAATCCCGCCCCTCGCGATTTGATTGGTCCGACCCATTTTGGATTTTCAGATCCTAGGCTGTCTAGTCTGTCTCCCCGTAGCAAATACCATTTGCGGCCACTGGGGACAGACTAGATCCTAGGCTAGACGGGTATGAGAAATTTCCCAGAATACAATGCGAATCCTTTTAAAAATGGCGGCACCTACGAAAGAAGTACACATATGTAGTATTTTCACAGTAATTAACAGTTTTTCAGTTGTAATAACTGCTGTATTTTATAAAGTTTGACATTGTCACGTGTGTAATGGTCATTTTCTCCATAAAACACACATGAAAAAAAAATTGCTATTTACATAAACGTGGCGTAATTGGTCAATCAATAGCACTTCTCTGATTGGACGCAGATATTATTAAAATCTGTTCATATCCAGGAGAACGACACAACTACAGCAGCAGACATGTTTGGTTAGTTCTGGTTAAAGCTGTGGTTTTTGGTTACGTAACAACTGGTGGAGTGAATGACGTAGGTGATGGGGTGTCCCAGGGTTAGGGTTATAACTCCATTTGAGTTTCTCAGGTATTGACCCAGTGACCCCTGACCTCTTGGGTCAACAATTGGTCAAAACCTATACACACAAGATGCAGCATTGAAAGATGAATATTTGAAGTTATATATATATATATATATACAGTATATATATATATATATATATATATATATATATATATATATATATATATATATATATATATATATATATATTTTTTTTTTTTTTTTATTTTGACCCAATGCTGGCTGAAACATAAGTCAGTTTACTGTGCATAGCCTGGACCACTGCACTGGGCAAAGCTGCCAAAAACTGTCTCATAAAGTGGATTCAGAGCAGAACCAAAGACACACTATGTGCTTCCTGCACGGAACGAACGCAACGTTAAACAAGCACTGCATTCAACAGCAGAGGTGGCGAAAGTACTCACATTTTGTATTAAATTAAAAATATAACTACTTCTGTGAAAAAATAATCTCGTAAAAGCAGAAAAACTGATTCAACTCCTTTTTTTAAGTAAAAGTAAAAGTGAATGAAATTGATAGTTATTTAACAACATAAAATCCAAAGTTTCTATTTTCTACGTCCACAGTGAATGGTACTGACCAGAGTTCTGCTCCAGGTCTGGTACCTGTCAGGCAGCTTTATGCAAAAACTACTTTTACAATTTATATGAGAATGTTCAGCAAAGGTGTGAGGTGGTGAATGTAGGTCAAAGGTCACAGTCATCAAAAATTTGTTTTTTTGCATCCATTTAATGAACAAACTAAATTAGAATTAACACTAGAATACATGATTAATAATTAAAGTGGGACAAACAGATATTATTTAGGTCATATGCCATTTCTTATCCTGGTTTAAGATTTTAGGAAATGTCTTTTATCCCATAATGTGAACTGTATGTGTTTTAAATAATTCTCCTTTTTGTCTAAAACGTAATATAAAAATATGTGGGGATGAGTAAGAAAACAAAGACTTTTCACTGGGTGAATTTAAATTAAATTGTGGGTAGTAACAGAAGACTGTAAAGTTAGTGAAAAGTGGACCTGTGCAGGACTGGTTCTGAAGTGACTTATATTCCAAACTTTTTATTGTTTTTATACAGTGTGCTTTTATATTTATTTATCTCTTTTATATTTATCGTTTGTATATTTATTGCATTTTTTGCACAGTGGGAGGAGCATCCTAAACTATTGTACCATGGTGTACTATGACAGTAAAGTCTATTCTATTCTATTCTATTCTATTCTATTCTATTCTATTCTATTCTATTCTATTCTATTCTATTCTATTCTATTCTATTCAACAAGACCCATAATCCACCATTTTGTTTAATCATTCCTAACTTTCTGCAAATTCCTCCATGAACTTTCAGGCGCTCTGAAAGACAACCTTTAAGCCCCGCCTCCCCTGCCTATAAAGCATGACTTGACCCATATTGAAATAAATGGGGACAGAGCGGCTTGGCTAAATTGTCGCATCTTCTGTATGTAATAATTTGTAATAAATTGTAATAAAAAGGATTGTGTTCAGGAATCATTGCTATAAACTGTCTGCGTCAGAGTCCTGCACGGGTTCGGGTACCCGTGGGTGACCCGTGGGTGAACCGCAGATTTTCACGAAACGGGTGAAAGATGTTGTGCTGTGTCGGATACGGGTTTGGTTCGGGTCGGACGTGGGTGATCGTGGGTCTAATTTGCAGTTCATAGGCTAAAAACTGTTCTTTAGTTTGGACTTGTATAGCTGCCTCCTGTCGACTTCCTTCTTGATGCGTTTTTCAAGTGTGTGTGTGTGTGTGTGTGTGTGTGTGTGTGTGTGTGTGTGTACGCGTGAGCTCACGTATAAAAATAGTTTTTGAATTTATTATTTGTCTGCT
>CM035797.1:44443210-44500710 GCA_020466265.1 Siphamia tubifer
ACTGCTTTTATTTTCTCACTTCATGAACTTTTAGCTTATTTGAACACCAGATAGATTGTTTTATAATCATTTACATATGTGTTCAAAGTACTCACATTCTGTACTTAAGTAGAAATACAGCTACTGGTGTGAAAAAAATACTGATTCAACTCCTTTACTGAAGTAAAAGTAAAAAACAAAAAAACAAGCAAAAAAAAAAACTTTATTGTAATAAGAAAAATCTGAAAAGTTTCAAAAGTATCCAAAACAAAGCATTTAAAAGTGAGAGTTAGTGTGTAGATAATGTGTTTGATAGCATCACTGTGCTCTTGTTTTTATAGTCAGTGAATTAAGGAAAAATGGGAGAAAAAAAAGTCACAATTGAGATGAAAAGTCATTATGAGATTTAAAAAAAATGCATAATTTTAAGTGAAAAAGTCAAAATTGTGAGATAAAATGTTAAAATCGTGAAATAAGAAGTCACAATTACGAGATAAAAAGTCAAATCTGTGAGATAATAATCATATAACTATAATAGTTTCTCTCCTCCACTGATTTTTTCCTCTGAAGTGACTTATTTTTCATACTGTCACATCTGTTTAGTTTGTAAAAGTAACGAGTCTATTCTGAGAATGTAAAGAGTTTAAAGTACAGATATTTATATAAAAATTTAGGGAGTAAAAGTAAAAAGTTGCCAGAAAAATAAAGACTCAAGTAAAGTACAGATACCTAAAAAAAAACCTACTTAAGTACAGTAACAAAGTACTTTTACTTTACTTTCCACCTCAGATATGTATGTTCATTAATGTGTAATGTCCTGAAAATAAAGAGTCACTGAAGGAGGTTTTTAGAACACTAACGTCAGGTGACATGTCTGAAATATACATGGTATTTATTATTGAAATCAACAATTTAACTGTCATAAGCCTTTGTTCATACAAAAAACTATATTTATATACTATAAATATACTATATATACTATATACTATAAATATTTAATAATATCTTAATAGCTTTCAGTTTTTAAATAGTATTTATAATGGCTGCTGCTGTTTAGCATAAATGTCTTCAAACATTCTTTTGTATTATTATCTTCTATTATTACTATTCTACCATTTTTCTGTTGTGTTTTTGTGGACTAATAAAGCGTCCAGTTTCAAAGAACAGGATTTTTCTATCAATAATTGAATGGTTGAGTCTGTACAGGGTTAATAAATCCTTCCTTGTCCAAACAGCCTCTGATCCTGGAGCTGAACAAACACAGCGTCAGCCTGATAGGACTTCATGACTTTCAGATGAACTTCATTTACACAAAGGCTGAGGTGAAGAGGAGAAAAGTGATGAACACAGCAGATAAAAAGCACCAGTAGAATTCCATCCACACAGAAGAAGCTGTAAGGCGTGACAGAGGGTGATCCCAGTTTCAGATGGATGTGGGTCAGGATGTTCAGGGTACAGTTGGAACCGTCTCACATCATTCAAACACTGATGGAGTCTTTACTGACGTCAACCACTAACTGTATGTACGACTAAGAGCCTGTTTACACAAACCCAGGTAGTTTTAAAATGTAGATTTTTTACGCCTCGTTTTCCTAAAATACTTTGTGCACACAGCAATGTTTTTTTTAAAAATGTATTTACATTTATATTTATATTAATCCACATAAATACGCTGTCAAGAGCTGTTAAACCACACCAAGCCTGTCGGTGGTCCTCCATCCTCCAGGACAACAACACCATTCATTAAATTCTTCCACCAGACAATAGTCCGTCCAGGTCGGACCCAAAATCTCTGACGTTTGGCGGTACGGGCACAAGGAGATGCACGATACTGTCCTCCGAACCCTGGTTTATTACTTGGATCAGTTTTATTTCCAAAAGCAAACTTATGAATATAAGTGTTAATAAAAGAAATGCTGTTATTTGCAGTGAATCCATGTTTACCAGATGTAAGATGCTTGTCACGGATCGGGGTGAGGTGAGTGAGGACTCCAATGCACAGTGTTGAAGGGAGAACAGATTTAATAACAAAAACGCAACATAAACACAAGACAGAGACAAAACCAAACCAAAACCTGGGAACAAACGGCCAGAGTCCGTGGTGATGATGAAGGTCCAGGTTATGGTGACTGAGGAGATGGTGAAAGTGTCCAGGTTATGGAGGTGACATTACTGAATGGTCCCGCACTGGCAACTGCAAGCCTTACTGCCTTTATAGCCACAGATGAGGAACGGCTTGCAGCTGCGCAGTGCGGGACCAGGTGAGTGTGGAGATGACTGTGGGAAAGGTCACCGGAGCGGAGGTCATGACAATGCTGCTCTTTTCAAAAATGTTCACTTTTGCCGGAGTTTGTATAAAGATGTTTTTTCAGAGGAAAAAGTCATTTTTTTTTAATATGAACGACAAATGTCTGCGTTTACAAAAATACCCAGGTATGTGTGAACAGGCCCTAAGACTACGTTTATACGGAGTGTTTTGTCTTAACTCTTATCTGTCGTCACATGAGCGTTGTTGTTCAGAAACCTCCGTACATACGGGGGCGCTAGAGTGTGTGGAATTGGATATTGATGCCAGGGTGTAGATGGTGCAGTGATAGAACGCAGCAATGTTTTTGTGTTTTCAACCGTGACATGCAAACACAACAGATAATAGTTTTCAAGATTTCCACTCCAGAATGCGTCTTCAAATTTTTGTTTTCAAAAGCTCAGTTCTCCTATAAACCAAAGGCACTTCCGATAAAGTATTTTGTCGTTTTTACCAACAATCGTCCTCGTGTAAACAGCCCATAAGATGTAAAAGGATATTTATATTGCAAAATAACTTTTCCTCAATAGAAATACACTGAAAAATACAGTTTTACAAATACACAGCTGGTTACTGGATGATATAGAACATTAAAATATCATGTAAAAGTTGTTTTATTCACGTAATTCAACATAAAAGTTGAAACCTTGAAATCGACTCATGACTTGCACAGTGCCATATTTCAAGCATTTCTTTGTTGTAATTTTGCTGGTTATGATTTACAGCTTATTAAAACCTCAACCCCAAAAATTCACAAAATAAAAGTGTGATATATATTGATTTGTATTTTATTTGTCTATATAATTTGTACATGCATGCACTTTTGCACAATATTCAAATTTTCCTAGTAGTACCTGTATTTCTTTTTTAAAGTTGTAATAATATTCCACTGAAAGCACGTCACCACAGTCATACAGTCTGACTCCACGGTGACGTCTGAGGTGTAATTGTCACAGTCACATGACTTTTGACCTTGTCGTGCTGATGTGGCAGTGACAGCGAACCTGCCTCCATCACAGCTGAGTCTGACCTCGTCCTTCACCACCTTTACAAACACAAACAGGTGGGCTTCAGAAGGGTCATATTTGAATTACATAGAAAGGTAACATGTGGGTTTGTCTGCAGTTACCATGGTGACCCCACGTCTTTGATCAGATCACAAACAGAATAAGAATATCTTCACAGTAATTCAACCAAACAAAGTCAAATCAAGTAAAAAAGTAAATCTGTAAAACAACAACAACTAGAAAAGCACAGACCTCCGCCAAGGTTAATTTTGTGACTTGTAACCTTTGACCTCCAGAGATCTCAAAAACTATTGGTCATAGGTGATAACACCAAGTATGAGAATTGTATAAATCTTCATTCCACATTGTTTGGTACCAATCTGAAAGTTCTGTGACCCTCTGTTCTTGAGCTATAACTGATGTCATTTTGACCTTTTAGTTAATTGTGACCTTGACCTTTGACCTTTATTCAAAAGGATCATTGCATCTCATGCGCATCAGCTATATGTATATGCCCATGTAATTTCATTGTGATATCTCCAGTATTTATTGAGTTATAATAATAATAATAATAATAATAATAATAATAATAATAATAATAATAATAATAATAATAATAATAATAATAATAATAATAATAATACAATTATTTGTATAGTGCTTTACATGCAGTAAAAATAGAACAACAAGAGTTCAACAACAATAAAAACAAACAATAGAAAACAGACCAATCACAAATTAAAACAGACAGAATAAAAGTAATCAAACATTAAAGGCAACCTTGATAAATAAGTTTTTAAAAGTGTTGAGGTCGGAGCAGTGACGGATGGTTGGGGGGGTTTGGGGCGGCTACAGAAAAGCCCCCCCCCCCCCCAGGTTCGGTGCTTGGTTTTGGACAATGGGGCGAGGAAGTGGGCAGAAGAGGATTGAAGGCTGCGGGACATGAGGTGTTAGGAGGTCAGTGAGGTAGGGGGGCGGGGCCTGGTGATGGAGGGCTTTATGGTTGAGGAGGAGGAGCTTAAATGTGATTCTATGTTTGAGGGGCGGAGCCAGTGAAAGTGTTGGAGGACAGGAGTGATGTGATGGAGACGAGCTGGAGTTTATTGAGGTGTTTGGAGGGAAAAGCATAGAGAAGGCGATTGTAGTAGTTAAGTCTTATTATGTCATGATATGTCTCTGCGGACACACACACGCACACACACGCACACACACGCACACACACACACACACACACACACACACACACACGCACACACACACACACACACACACACACACACAGTGATTACAAAAATCTCTCCCAACCAATAATGGGTGAGATTAAATATAGTTAATATAGTGCATCTTTTTCTATCAAGTTTAAACTGTGAACCCTAACCCTTAACACCTGAATATGAATATAAGTAAATGTTAAAATAAGTGAAGATAATTAATTTGACTACAGCACTTACAATAGACAGATTTTTTTTTTTGTATGTTGCATATTTGTGACAGGAGGAGATTATATTTAACAGAATTCAGCACAATTTAATGCCCAGAATTATTTCTTTTAAACCTATTATTTTAGTCTTTAATTCGACCTCTTAATAGATTAATGTTGCAGCTGATTATCTTAGACAGACTCTGTTTGTATTTCCTCTTGTCGTGTCGTCTTTTGGGCTGCAGGAGCACAGGTTAACACTGGTTCACATGTCATGAAAACAGCCTGAACCTCCCTGAAGTCCCTGCCAGCCGTTGACTTATTTGGCAGGAATCTGTGCCATCTGTACATTCACATATAGCACTGAAGTGGTGCATGTAAAGGCTGTTTACATTATGATACACCAGGGTGGGTTTATTCACAGCAGTGGGACTGTGAGAGGGTCCACGGCCCCAATATGTTCACTTAACCATGAGGACAAAGCAGCGTAGGAAGAAAAATGTCTATTGTCTGCTCTAAAAGGCACTAGATGTTCTTAAATAACATCAGCTAATTGGCAGAACTGTGAATGTACATGCTGGGGTGTCATAGTGGGGGGGGGGGGGTACCTGAATACCCAGGGCCCAAGTAGAGACAGGGGCCCATGAATGAATGTGGTGGAAACTACAGGTTACAGCAGCACTTGGGAGGATTAATCTGAAATACAGTGGAATGGAAATGGATATGATTGAATCCGTTCGTCTGTTAAAGTCAATAAAAAACTTCATAAACACATTTTTGTTATTTATCAAACTTTTGATTTGCCTCAATAATCTAATGAATTGAAATGAAAATACATTAAGTTGTGGATTTTTCTCAGCAATTTTTAGTTGAGATTAAAAAAAAGAGATGAATTAGATCAATTAATTATCTACCATAATTCATCTCTACATTTTTTTCATCTCTTTTTGACACTATTTGAATCATTGCGTCAGTTGGGCTAATATTGAAGTGTTTAAAAACCATGGAATGTCATTTTAGACGTCAGACTATTCAAGCCAGATAATGCACCAGCTTCTTATCCATAAAAAAACCACCAAGCTTAGCTTGACTATGTCTGCTCTGGACACGCCCCCTTCAGGAAGTGATCAGAGACACAGCACGACAACATGTACGTCACGTTTAATAAGTCAGAGTGCAGAGTACATACCAAATATACTGCAGTTGTCCTTCTACTACGGCTGCTTCAAATCTGCTGTTTGTTTAATATTTGTTCTTGATCTATGGCGCCAACTGGTAGAATTAGGGCTGAGGGATATGGCCTGAAAATAAAATCTCGGATATTTAAAAAAAAAAACTTTTCCTGATTTTGCCCCACTCCAACTTTTTAAAGAAAACAATAAGTACAGATGACAGAGAACGTTCAAAACATGTTTCCTTTCATTACATCAAAACCTCATTTCCCTCCTTGAATTGAAAGTGCAGATGTTCTTATAGTTTTAACTCATACCTGGGCTCTAATAGTTTTCAACAGGTGAATAAACCGTCTTTGCCACTATTTATATGAGGTGAAACTCCAGTTCGACCTTAGCTTGATTATTGCATGTAAATCTACTAGGGTTGTCACGATACTAAAATTTCCAACTCGATACTGATACTAAGGATAATACTCGATACTAATTTCGATACTGGAGATGTGAGGGATTCCTTTTAAAATGTCCTCCATGGACTGTTAAAAAAAGGTAGTGAGTGCGGGTGCAGAATAAATGCATGTCTATCTCTTGGTAAGTTAAGGTAGGTCTATCTTTTTGTTCAAGCCCTTCTGCAGTGCTAACTGCAAGACTCTTTATGGTCGAGCATTATGTGCGCGGGCGGCAGCGTATTGCATCATGTGACCACCGCGGACCCCTTGCGGGACTAGCAGCGCGCACGTCAAAAATGATAGGCTGACATGCTCACGGTGGCCTCCGTGGTGGTAACGTGATACTATGCGCTACCGCCTGGCTGCCGCTCGCGCGCATAAACGTTCGACTATATCGAGGCCTTTAAAAGCAAAGTTACATCGGATGGTCCAATCACAGACCTATAGAAATAGTGTATAGGTCTGTGGTCGCACTGGCGTCATCCCGTGTGCTGTCAGAGGCAGCTGGAGAAAAAAAAAGACTTTAACTTACACGCCGGCATTACGGCTGTGCCAGAGCTGACCGCGTTGATGCCTGTTTACAATTCTTAACGTTACCCGCTACAAAAAAGCGGCGACGCGCCATAAAAACAAAAATCGATTTTCCAGCAACTTAGTATCTAATTAGATACCAAGGGTCAATATCGATTTAGTATCTGAAATCAATTTTTTTGACAAGCCTAAAATCTACTGAGGTATTTGGAAAAATGTCTGAAAAGCTCTTGACAGAAACAGGCTCCAGGCAGGTAACACTGAAATAAAACCATAGAAGAAGAGTCATTATATGTGGGTGGAGAGTTTTGGACCCAAACCTTGGAACCAGAGGTAGATTTAAAGAACAAAAAAGGAAGAGGAAGTGTTTGTGAGTGGCCACAGCAGTGATGAACAGTCTGGGGGAGAAAGGCTTTGTGTCGCAGATGCAGTGGATGAACAACGGGTCAGTGAAGCAGTAGAACAAACAGAGTAGAGGCTGAAGAGTGGAAGGAGAAATGCTTTATCTGTTTAGCATAATTATGGATAAGAACTGCTCTACTTTAACTTTTTAGAAAGTATCTGCTTCAGACATTAAATGTGTTAAATCTTACATATTTTAAATCAGAAAACAAATGACAAATCTGCTGAATAGCTCATGTTTTTAATATGTGTATATATATATATATATATATATATATATATATATATATATATATATATATATATATATATATATATATATATATATATATATATATATATATATATATATATATATATATATATAATGGTGTGTTATTACACACATGGTGGAGTTGGACAGTGTTTTGAACTTTGACATTTTTCACTTTTAAATTTTACATTGCGGTAAATGGAGAATACATTTCAAAGTGATCCAGAATCCAGGATCTTTTTTGAATCATCACCAACATCAAATCATTTGTTCCTTGTGACACTCCCAACATGTCATGAAAATTTTATCAAGATCTGTCCATAACTTTTTGAGTTATCTTGTTAAATAACAGACAGACAAAAACATAACTAAACCATTACCTATTAGAGATAAAGAACACTATGCATATTGATAGAATAGTTAGTAATGGAAATAGGAATGAAATATTAACAGTGTTTGTTCAAATATTTTTGGCTTTGGACATATATTTTGGATGATTAAACATGCAGTGGGTCACATTGACCCACGAACACTGTTACTGTTCCTGATAAATGAAAATAACAGTTAACATGGACGTCTATGGGACTGACTCCTATTTGGATCCAGCCCCTAGTGGAGGAGCAGTGAACTGCAGTTTGTCTCTTGTGGGTTTGCTTCACTTCTATCTGTCAGATTTTGCCACTTGAGACAGATTGAGTGTGGAATTGTTCCCAGTGTTCCTGCTGCTGATCCTCCTGGAGTTAAATACAGCTGTGGACAGTGGATGTGAACGGCTCAATGCTTTGTGACAGTCCATACTCCTCCACACTTCATCTGTTGACAGAATGTGTGATCGTGCTGCCAAAAATGAACCGACTCGCTGCTGATGGGATAGAAAACATGATGATAATGACTAAGAGCGGAGCCATAAACCGCAGAGACGTCTGCTCTATGTGTTAATGCACTGCACAAACACTGGAAACAATCTAAATTTGACCAAGTGTATTTGGCTTATTTCTAATGCAAATGTCATCACAAGAATCACCTAAAGAGGAACGTTACAGTGTGATAGAAGGAAAGCAAAGGAACAAAAGGTAAACAGATGAGAAAACAGAAGTACAAAAAAAGGACCAAAGAATAAAGGAAGAAAATAAAGTAAAAAACGAAATGAAAAACACAGGAAAAAAATAAGACAAAACCGAGGGGAGAGAAAACCAAACTGAAGAAAAAATGGTAAAAAACATTTGAAGTAGTTAGCGGCGTGTAGTACAGTTGTGATGTTGTCATAGAGACCTTGTGAAAGTCCATCACAGCAATTAGTTGTCATTAGTAATGCATTATGGAGCAGCTGTTGCCAAATCAGGGGGGCGGGACTTAGACAATGTGCACAGCAATGCTCAGAGCGGCAAAGTTAGAAAGAGCAATGACATGAGTTTAATATCTTTGTTGTTGTTTGTCATAATGGTGGGAAACTTGGCACTGTAACCCACCATAGTAGTAGAAAGTCACCCTCCACATATGGATCATTTGGTGGAGTTCGGCAGGTGTTAGGACTACCACAGACAAACAGGACACACTTACAGACAAGGATTTGTTGAATTATAGATAGACATTTGGACGGGATTAAATTCCATGATAATTATTACTTTACCTCATGTCAGCTCATAAAACTAACTCTGTCTGAATGGTACATTACAAATATCAGTGGCCTGTACTGGTCATTGGCTAAAGCTGATGTAAAGGAAAAAAGCCATGTGAGCGCCTCACTAGGTCAGAGGTTAGAGGATGATCACAGGCTGCATTTTTATTGAATAGACAAGTGCACAGACACAGGGTTGTTGCCGTACCGACGTCATGCTTTCTTCTTTCTGGTTGATCTGCAGGTATGTGGGTGTTTGTCCTTGAGGCTCTTGTTTATCTTCCTGTTGATGCATCACTTCCACCGTTTGCATTAGCATCACTATCACTATCTCTCTAATGCAGTGTGATGCTCCAGTCACATTCAAAGTGACTTCTGAAGAACAACATTTGACCTCCTTTAACGGGTCAGTGCAGGACACGTCGGGCATCAGCATCATCCAACTGTTCGCTCTATGTTTGCACATGCTGTCGCCTGATTGGTCGCACCATGGTATGTGTTTAATATTTGAACTGCGTGGACCTCATCTCCAATTTAATCACGTGATTAAAGCTCCACCCCCGGAGCATCTCTCGGCAGCATCACCATGGCTCAGTCTCCTGTCCAGGGTAACTTGCTGGGGATGCAGAATGACAAAGTGGACCTGGAGGACTTGTCCCAAAGGCTGGAGAGGTTTGACTGTCGCCCTGGAAACAGCTAAAGATGAAAAGCTAAATATATTCACTTCCTGTAACATGTGTCCCAGAAAACACAACAACCATGGTGTCAGCTGACAGGCGTCGCCAAGGAAGAGGAAGTGGACTCAACAAGTTCAGTTCAATTCAATTCAACTGTATTTGTAGGAGAGCCCCAAGATCAGAGGGAACTATTGACAGTTACTATTGATGACAGATAGGTAACTACATGTAAGATACAAAATTACATCATGATCTTTGACCTTGAGCGACCTTGAAAGATCAAACCAATATTCCCACATTTTGAGAAGGAGGTGTCCATTATGAGGTCAAATATTTGAGGGGCGGAGTTTGTTGGCACCACTTGTTAAACCGCTGGTCAAACTCAGGCCTGCGGGCCAAATCTGGCCCACAGTGTAATTATATTTGTTTTAGGACATCATATCAAATATACATTAGAGCTGCATGCACCACTAATACTAATACACACCCCCCCCCCCCGTGGGCTGCACACACCAACAATGCACTCAGCTCATTTTGAGCTCCAGTCTGACTAGTGCTTCAATACTGTCCATACTCACACCTCCTGTGTGTGTGAACACATTAACTCAGATTATTAATCCATCCATTAATGATGATGATTAATCTGAGTAGACACAATTAAATTAAACAATAGTTTACTGTTGTAAATATTCATCTTTTTGCTTATATTTTAAATATTTTAGCAAGTTTATATATATATATATATATATATATATATATATATATATATGTGTGTGTGTGTTCACGTTCACATTTTTCAGATTTTTGCATAATAATAATAATTGTCATAATAATGGATTACATTTCTGTGGTGCTTTTCAAGGTTTTACCCAAAGTGCTTTACATTAGTGATCCATTATTCATTCACTCTCACATGCTCCCTCTTGTGGTGATAAACTTCATATGTATCCACAGTTGTCCTGGGACAGACTGACAGAAGCGTGGCAGCCATTTTGTCCCTACGGTCCCTCTGACACCCACCAAACATTCATACACCAGTGACACTGGAGGCAGGAGGGTGAAGCGTCTTCAATCTAGCTGTCTGTCTGTCTGTCTGTCTGTCTGTCCAAAGTGAGCAGTCATCCGCAGTTACGGGTCATGATATTTTCGTGAAGGTGACGTACAACGTCGTCAGTATTTTTTTATGGAGCATCTATTTATCCACATTTATTTATTTTACTTTCTTACTCTTTGTCAGTCTTTTCAGCTGGTTCTGGAATAAAGAACTAGTTGTTTGTCATTTTCAAACACGGCTGTTTCATATTTTTGCAGTTTTTTTTCTTCCTGTTCAAATGATGGTTTAAGCAACTCAAAGAAAATTATTGATGAATTAATTGCTTCCAAAATAATGGACAGCTGTCGCTCTATTGTAAACTGAAGATGTTCTCTACTTCCTGTTGTGTCCACCAGGTGGCGATGGTACCTGATGCCACCCACCCTTTTCCAACAGTGGATGTGCCTGACCACGCCCACTACACCATTGGCTCCGTCATCCTGGCCATTGGCATCACCGGCATGGTCGGCAACTTCCTGGTAATCTACGCATTCAGCAGGTAAGGACCGCCTCCTGCTTCCAAATATGGTCAAAGGCTTCATGTAAAGGTGGGTGTGTCCATGTGTCTGTCTGATCAGCTGTCTGTGTGTCTGTACATTGAAGAGGCTTTCTGTCTGACCTTTAAACAGCGTATTGATTGTGTATTTATATGGCACTTATTGATCCTTGTTCTATTGATTCAAGTTTAGGACTGAAGCCACCTTAAGTGTTTTTGCTCTTTCTCCTGACGTCACCATCTGATGGCAAAACAAAAGCTTTAGTTTTTCCACTAATATTGATACTGTGGAAATACTGATATTTTATAAATTAAACCATTTTCACATTAATCACTTTTCAAATCCTGTCCTTCCTTTCTGCCGAAGGTTATATATTAAATTAAAGATGTTTTCCTGGATGTTTTTTTTTTTTTTTACTATATTACTTAAAATCCCCTTCACACAACAATGACAACTACATAATTTAATACTTTAACACAAAATAAAAAATATATAGACACCCGTGGCATGGACAGGCCTGAAAAAAACACCAGCCCTGACATGAAATGATTCACATGTCAATCAAACTGAGCTGTCATTCGTCCCGCCCCCCTGTGTTCGTTCTCAGAGGTTTGGAGAACTAGTGCAGGGAATGAAGACAGAGCTAGGCTAGTTTGATTAGAAAAATTAAAATGTAAAGTTCACTGAAAAACTGTTTAGTCACTAACATAAATCAATAATAAATGTAATTTTGGGGGGGGGGGGGTTGGAGGAGACTGGATGAGGTATGCATGGATATATGATGATATGGATGTATAATATATATGATACAAAGATATGACACGATGATATGAAATATGATATAATATGATATATGACAAGATACAATGATATATGATATACAATATGATATGACACCATGATGTATGATACTATATACAATATGATATGTAATATGATATTATATATGATAAAATGATATGATATATATGATATGATGATATGATTTATGGTATATATAATACGAAATATGATACAATATTATATGATAAGAAAAATAATATATGATATATAATACATACTAAGATATGATATATGATTAATGATATACGATATATGATACAATATGACATACAATATGATCTTATATATGTTACAATGATATGATAAGATATGAAATGACATATACTTTGGTGCATGTATTGTTTGTTGCAGGAGTCGTAGTCTGCGAACTCCAGCTAACATGTTCATCATTAACTTGGCGATCACTGACCTGCTGATGTGTGTGACGCAGACGCCCATCTTCTTCACCACCAGTATGCACAAGAGGTGGATCTTTGGAGAGAAAGGTGACAGCACACACACACACACACACACACACACACACACACACACACACACACACACACACGTTTACGTGTTTCATGAGGACCAAGTTTGTAATCAAGTAACTATTGGGTAGTGAGTGGAAACACGTGTTTAAAAAAAAATAAAACTAATAATAATAATAATAAAAATGTGAAAAGTAAATAATTTTTAAAAAGCAAATAAAAATGAACAAATAAATACAAAAATAATAATTTAAAAACTAAAATAAACAAATAAATAAATACTTGAAAATAAATACTTTTTTTTTTTTTTAAAGTAAACACATTTTCAAACCTTTGAAAAACACATGTTTCAATTTCCACCTGTTTCCCTTATGGTTTATGAGGACTTCCAGAAAAAAAATCTAATTAATTGTTTTACAAATGGGGACCTTGTCCCCATGGTGTGACTGTAAACATATAAATGTCCCCATAAAGATAGGAACACACACACACACACACACACACACACACACACACACACACACACACACACACACATCTGTATCCTTATCATTAACTCTTTAGTTTCTTCTTCTCTGAAGACGATGACATCATTCACTCATTAAACAAACCTGGTGTTTTTTAATTGTTATATTTTTTAATCAGATTAATCTGCATTAAATTTGACATCCCTAAAAATAACTTCACCATTGCATCAAATGTCAGGAGTGTGTTGGTAAATGTCCTAATAACAGATAAAAGGCACATTTATAAATAAAATAAAATAAAAAGTTGACATGTTTTTGTGTCCTCAGCCTGTGAAGTGTATGCCTTTTGTGGAGCTCTCTTTGGAATCTGCTCCATGATCACTCTCACAATCATCGCCGTCGACCGCTACTTTGTCATCACTCGCCCTCTGACCTCCATCGGTATGTTGTCACGGAAACGGGCTGTTCTGATCCTCCTAGCGGCCTGGGTCTACTCTCTGGGCTGGAGTCTGCCACCGTTCTTCGGATGGAGTACGTACGCTATTTTCTTTTTTTTTTTTTTCATGTATAAATTCATTTATTTTTTAATAAAAACAAGTGTCATTTTAATAATATTATACCTGAACTTTATCATTTACACATGTACATTACAAGACACATAAATAATAAATAAACAAAATTTAAAAAATAATGAAAAAGACAAATAAATGAATAAAACTAAATGAATAAATAAATAAAAATACAAATAAATAATAAATCAAATGAATAAATAAGACAAATAAAAATATAAATAAATAAATCAATAAATAAATAAAATTGCAAGAATAAAATATATACAAATACATTATAAAAATTTTATTAAGTTAAATAAAAATAATTGCATGTGAGGCACATGTTCTGAAACTGAACTAAAGACACTGTATCGTGATTTGGGTGTGAATTGTATCGTGTCATATTTTAACATATCAGATCGTAGATGCCGAAAACAAACACAAGAAAACAGACAAATAACTAAATAAATATCTAAAATTCCCATCCCTGCTCTACATCCCTCTGTCAAACTAATCCCATCTGAATGGTACTTTATTCATCTTATTACTGTATTCTGTCAATTAATGGTTTATTTTTGGGGGTTTTTCACATATAAGGTGCATTAAGTGAAGTCAAAATTATGAGATAAAAAGTCAAAATTATGAGTTAAAAAGGCAAAATTATGAGTTTAAAGGCAAAATTATGAGTTAAAAAGTCAAAATTATGAGATAAAAAGGCAAAATTCTGAGTTAAAATGTTATAAT
The DNA here is from genome assembly GCA_020466265.1 of Siphamia tubifer. Classification (NCBI taxonomy): domain Eukaryota; kingdom Metazoa; phylum Chordata; class Actinopteri; order Kurtiformes; family Apogonidae; genus Siphamia; species Siphamia tubifer. Next base: position 44,457,686 of record CM035797.1, read on the forward strand.
TATGAGATAAAAACTTTAAATTTTGAGATAGAAAGTCAAAATTCCAAGTTCCTAAGCATGACCAGAATTGATCCATATATAAGACACTCTGGATTATAGGACACACTGTCATTTTTGAAGTAAATTAAAGTCTTAAGTGTTCCTTATAGTCTGGAAAATATGGTATTTAATTTCCAGTGCAGTGGTTTGTGTTCTCAGTCACATACTCTCAGTCCAGTGTGTGTTTCTTATTTCTATCACCTGGTTTTCATTCTTCTGCAGTTTGAAGTATTTTATGTAGATTAGTTGGAGGAGCAGCAGACCTCCTATAAATCTTCCTGTGGTGGAATGTCTTTGACTCCATGTGGAAAATGGTTCTGTACATGCATGGTATCAGGAAGAGTTATTTTTAACAGTATAATGTCTGTGTCTGTGTCTGCTGTCCTTCTACTGTAAAGAACAAATTGTCCTGATGAAAATAGAGATGTAAATATTTGTTCAGCTTCAGACTGATTCAGGATTTAAAGGGTTCAACAACAGGTTTAAAAAAAAAAAAAAGGTCAATTCAACGAAGACAAAACCTGAGCAAACACTTAAATAAAGAACGTCTGCTGCGCAAAACTCAAAGTAAGTTATAATCTTATTATAGGGGATTTATGGACAATTACTTTTCTGTGAGCAGGGTAACATTGAGGGGGGGGGGGGTTTAATATACCGTTAGAAAAAACTCTGCATATAGATAAGAAGTCGAAGGGCCTCGTAGTACCCTATAACATAATAAATGTACCCTATAACATAATAAATGTACCCTATAATGTAATAAATGTACCCTATAACATAATAAATGTACCCTATAACATAATAAATGTACCCTATAATGTAATAAATATACCCTATAACATAATAAATGTACCCTATAACATAATAAATGTACCCTATAACATAATAAATGTACCCTATAATGTAATAAATATACCCTATAACATAATAAATGTACCCTATAACATAATAAATATACCCTATAACATAATAAATGTACCCTATAACATAATAAATGTACCCTATAACATAATAAATGTACCCTATAACATAATAAATGTACCCTATAACATAATAAATGTACCCAATAACATAATAAATGTACCCTATAACATAATAAATTTACCTTATAACATAATAAATCTACCCTATACATAATACATTTACCCTATAATGTAATAAATGTACCCTATAACATAATAAATGTACCCTATAACATAATAAATTTACCCTATAACATAATAAATCTACCCTATACATAATACATTTACCCTATAATGTAATAAATGTACCCTATAACATAATAAATGTACCCTTTAATGTAATAATTTCACTCTTTAATTTATAATTTCACCATATATTGTAATAATTTACTCTATAATATAATAATCTCACTGTAATGTAATAATCTCACCATATAATTAATAATTTCACTCTATAATATAATAATTATATACATTATATGGTGACACCTGTGTCTTGGAAAATATGGATTTATTATTTTTTCTAGGTTATTCTTCTGTTATTTTACTGCAGATCATTTATGTGGAAACTGAACTAAAATCACTTCCAAACGTTTTGCACTTTCATCCCAGGGCCCAACTGGAACCTTTTGGTGGGGCGCATTTGGCCCCCGGGCCGCATGTTTGACACCCCTGTAATAAAGTGTGTGTTTGTTTATGTTTTATGTGTCTGTTTCAGGTGCTTATGTTCCTGAAGGTCTGATGACATCCTGTACGTGGGACTACATGACCTTCACGCCCTCAGTGCGAGCGTACACCATGCTGCTCTTCATCTTCGTCTTCTTCCTGCCGCTCTTCATCATCATCTACTGCTACGTGTTCATCTTTCGAGCCATCCGCACCACCAACCAGTCAGTCTGTGTTTGTCTGTGCACGTCCACACAACTGAAAAAAAAGGGTTTTAGTGAAGCATGATGTCATCCTTTTAAACTGCTCTGTATGTGGAACATGAACTGAAGTGATTTATGTCTTCAGTGTCATTTTTTGCATTTCAAAAACTCATCCCAGGGACCAGACTGGACCTTTTGGTGGGCTGGATTTGGTCCCCGGGCCTTATGTTTGACAACTGTGTGATAGATGATAGAAGTGTGTAATGATGATAAGGGAGAAGGACATTATAATAAAGAGCAAAAACAACTGATAAGGCCAAACAAAATAGTACGTGTGGTTCCGGTCACCCGACCGACCCAATTTTTTTACGACGAAAATGCCGACTATGTAAACATTTTATCAGTTTGTCAAAATAAATTAAATATAATGAAGCGGCCGACTGCCGACTCTTATCTTCGAAATTCCCAATGACTGATGATGAGAGAATTTATTTCTCCGTATTTAGTCCGTATTCATGTTTACCAACATCTGTCACCTGTCTGACCACCGTGATTTATGACTAGCGACAAACGACGACCATATACATGGTGTCCATGTCCATCAAAACAACCCTCAATGCATGTGATTGCTGCGCCAGTTTTGATTGGCTGTTGGCCTCTTGATGAATCTTTGGTACATGGTGTGTTAATTTCCCACTCACTTCACACTTGGTTTGTTTCAAAAACACCAGCGTTTGTTTATTCATTGGGAAGATGGTTTCATATCTTTATGGAGCATCTCTTGGTCACAAAGACTTGTGTGCCTGGTGTGGGGAACCAAATACAAATCCTCTTCCAGAGCTAAAAAATAAATTTAAAACTGTACTCCCGCTCTGTCAAGATTGTGAGGAATGACAAGAAGCCAGTAACAAAACAGCAGTATGGTAAGAGGAAATAAGTTGAACAGTAAATAGATAGCTGTATATGTCCACTAAAGCCTTCAATATTGGGGCCTTTATTTCATTAAATAATATTTAGATGTGGATAGAATTTACATTTGTAGTTAAACTGTATTTTTGTTGAAAAAAAAAATCAATAAAAGACAAAATGTTGATGTCAAATCAGATTTGATTGTATTTCAATCATCTAAAATTCATTTATGCTCTCTGAAAACATTCTGTAAATATACATGTACATGTACATGGAAAATCTGAGGCAATGTGTTGATTTTCTAACTGCTGGAAAGAATAACTGATATTAAATCTGAATTTTTGGAGCTTCTTTTTAGAAGACGGGTATATAAAATTGTAAATAAAATAAAATATGGATGACCCACCTACCTACCCAATTTTTCCATGTGATGGGAACCACATATATTATTTTGTTTGGCCTTATGATTCTGTACCATGTTATTTTCAAGGTCGTACACAGAACATGTTCAGCTTTTGTCTTTTGTGTGTCAGGGCCGTGGGGAAGATCAACGGCAGCACTCATGGATACGGCACTGGCAGGGACTCGGTGAAAAGTTTCCACCGGCTCCAGAACGAGTGGAAAATGGCAAAGATCGCTCTGATCGTCATCCTGCTCTACGTCATCTCGTGGTCGCCATATTCCGCCGTCGCCCTCACTGCCTTCGCCGGGTAAAAAAACAATATTAGACTGAACCATGTTTGAACAAATATGGGGATTATTTTCATTCATTAGTTTTTCAAAATAAAACCAAAAATAAGACAATGAAACAACAAGTGGTTTCTTCATTATTTTTTTACAAAACCAAAATAAAAAAAAAGGATAACAATGAAAATCTGTTTTTTCCATTAGTTGTTTAGACACAAAAAGGAAAACTGAAAAAAAAAAAAATTAATCCATGTCGGCTCCGTGTATATTTTGGCATTTGGATTTTCCGTTTCTGAATGGGAATTAAACAACAAAACACAATTGGTTTATTTGACTTTTGTTTTGAAGGATAAAACCAACAATTGAATTATGCTGCATTTTCTTTTCATTTTCCTTTTTTTACATTTTTTTATTTCACTTACAAAAACAAAATTAAAGTTAACAGAAACGAAAACCATCATTATTTATATTCTCTGTGTCTCACATCCCAACGGAGCAGAGCAAGTTCTTTTCACAGAAGCTTTAAAAAGTGATTTTTCTACAAAAACCTCAGAAACAGTCATTTACCGACAGTTTTACAGTCGCACACTTTGATTTATTAATTATTTTGGTTTATTTTCTTTTTTTTTTTTTTTTTTTACAAAGACCTGAAAAAGACCTGAGACCAAAGACCTGAAACACTGACAATTTTCAATTATTTTTGGTTTAATTCTTATTATTATTATATTTAAACTGTCAACCTCCCTGAGTTCATTTTTAACACAAAATAGTGAATATTTTAGTTCAATATATTTTAAAGTAAAAAAAACAAAACAGTGAGAAACACTGAAGCCCAGACTATGAGTGTGTGTATTTACACGACACATTAATACACAATCATTACTAATTGAATTAAAAATTAATTAATTTAATTTGCATCACAACACAACAATTAATTAGACATTTAAAAAACATAAAAAAAGAAAGAAATTAAACAGAATTAGTGAAGAATAATGTTTTGGTTCTGAATTTAATTCGTAATGATTGTGTGTTGGTTTGTGCCGCGCTTTGGTCACTGTCGCTGCGGGGGGGGGGGGGGGGGGGCGGAGTTTGTTGTGCCTGACACCACTGGTTTTTCTTGGTTTAAAGCCACTCATCCAGACGTTGTTGTTGTTTGTGTTGCAGATACGCTGACATGTTGACGCCCTACATGAACTCTGTACCCGCCATCATCGCCAAGGCTTCAGCCATCCACAACCCCATCATCTACGCCATCACACACCCCAAGTACAGGTAAGTGCACTTCTCTACTGTTACTGTAACATTTAAGGAGGGGCCAACAACCAAAGGGTTGGCAGTTTGAATCCCACTCCCACTGGTGTGAATGTAGGAGGTCATTTGAGGTCAATCATTGTTCATTTTCTTCCCAGTTTTCATTTTAGTCTTTTGTCAAAGTTCATTCTTACGCTACAGCCACAACAAAAGTGACGCCTGTGACGCGGCGCATAAACACCCGAGTTTGGACGCTGGACAATTCACCGCCACTCGGAACACCACTCGGTCCCATACGTCCAAGCGCCACACGTCGTCTCTTTTTGGTTCACCTGAACCTGTAGAAGCGCCGACACCACGGGGAACTCCAGCGCCTCCTCCAGGACTGCGTCTGGATGGCGTCCACTTTCAACGCTATTTCAGACTCAGTTTTTCTGTCGCCGCCTTCAGGGTTTGTCCGAGCGTTGGCAGCATCTCAATGCTGATTGGCTTTCGTGGCCTGGCGTCATGTGATTTCGCCTGAAAAGTTCAAGCATTTACGCACATTTGTGACCCTCCACCATGAAACCAGGCATAAGTCGCGCTGAGCCGTTCAGAGCTACAGCCAAATTTAGGCTGGAAGGTGATTTCTTATTAGTGTTTACATTTTATCAAAAAACGGTACCTTAACACCTCTATGTTCACTTCCTGTGGTCATTACATTGAAATCCAATCAATAAAGGTGTTTATTGAGTCAATTATTTAAGCGGCGACAAAAGTTCAGGTATTGCTGAGCAAAGACAAAGACGACTTCCACCTCTTTTCGCCGAACAAACCGATCTCCGTTCCGTGGGTAAACACCCAAGTGTTTGGTACGAGGTAAAAGCTTATATTGAATGTTCTGTCCAATGGTGTAAGCCAAATGATTATAATACGTCACACTTCTGTCCTATTATTATAATATATAAAACTTCTGTGACATGTCCATCAGAGTGTCCTTTAACATCTGTCAACAATTTGTGTCAATCGGATACAAATTATTATGCGTTGCTAAGGACTTCCTACCCCAAAACAGTCCAAAACTTTAACGGACAATATCTAAAAATATGCAAATTGCAAAATATGTCCAAATGTGGATATTAAAATGACCATAACTTTGGTTCTACTTGTGATAGAAACATCATTTTTTCACCATCTTAAACCTTAGTTTCCACTCTACCAAGATACACACATAACTCTGTTTGGATTTACACACACTTATGCCTGGTTTACTGGTGGTGGGTCACATTTGCTCCAACGCGCTGCAGCAAAGCATCCAACACGTGCGTCCAAACGTGTCTCCATTGACTTTGTAAATAATCTCAAAGCACTAATGTGAAAATTCGTGTTCGCTGTGACCGTACCGTTAGTCTTTGTCACTATTAGTCTTTCACAAATAATTTTTGTTCATCATACTTTAGTCGACTAAAACATGCTAGTCTACTTTTAGTCAGACATTAACACTAGGTATTTTAGTCCAGTTTTAGTCCAAACATGTCAGTGTTTTTCTATTTATTTCAGTTGAGTTGTGTTCTACAACTAATATATTTATGACATGTTTAGTAGTTTAGTTAAACTGACCCCAGAGGTAAAAGATAAAATAAAAAAAGAACTGACGCACAGATAAAATATGAAACAAAAGATAAAACATTATCCTGTCAGTCAGTTCTTATATCTGACTTAAAAGTTCCTCTGTCGATTTTAAATGTGATATTAGTTTTAGAAATGAGCCACATGCACCTGGTCAGATGTGCTGACACCTCCAGCCTTGAATCCTGCTGTGAACTGAACTTTTATTCTGTCCAACAATCGATCCAATCAGTGAAAGCTCCACTGACATAAGCACATTAACGGCTCCACTGAACTAACCCAACACTCACTTAACCTGAATGTTAACTGGACTGAACACAATGAATTAAACACATGCTGGGGTTTAATGCAGGACACCTGAGTCTGATTAAACACACATTGAAAAACTGCTGCATCCAAATAAAATGTCTACATTTTTTGATGCAAAAACCCACAATTATATTTTTGTGGGTTTCTCCCAACATTGGTTAATTTAGGAGACATTATGGTCATCACCTTGTGTGTGTGTGTGTGTGTCCAGAGACATATCATGCTATAACTTAATGAATACTTGTGATATCACCATGACATCACATGGACATATACATATAGCTAATGTGCAACAGATGCAATGATCAATTTGATTAAAGGTCAAAGGTGAAGGTCACAATGAACTAAAAGGGATGAAGACAAATCGGAATATTCTTTAAAAAAGTCTATATTTTAAATGATATTAATTTAATTTTCCTAATTACAACCTACAGTTCAAAAGAGACGAATGCATCTTAAAATATAGTTTCATTCAAATCACTGTTGATGCAGAATGATTATATAAATAACATAATTACCAGGAAGTGTTAGTTCGCTTCACTTCCCTGTTACCATGGCAACAGCTGACTCCATCTACAAGGACAGTTTAATATCAGACTGTTTTTGATTGAGCTTCTTCTTGGAAAAACATTTAAAAGAATTGGTAAATAAGACATTTTCTGACACAGTTTCTGCACAAACATAGACGCCCTGTTACAAAAACAATGAATCACTAAAATGTTTTTAAATCTCTTGACAGAACTAAAATAAAGATTCTTCATTATTTCTTAAATCTCCTCTTAATGACAGATGTTATAGTTGGACTCTAACAGGATTTGCTGTGTGTGTGTGTGTATATGTGTGTGTGTGTGTGTGTGTGTGTGTGTGTGTGTGTGTGTGTGTGTGTGTGTATGTGTATGTGTATGTGTGTGTGTGCGTGTGTGTCTGTGTGTGTGTGTGTGCGTGCGTGTGTGTGTGTGTTTGTGTCTGTGTGTGTGCGCGCGTGCGCACGCGTGTGTGCCTGTGTGTATATGTGTGTGTGTGTGTGTGCATGTGTGTGCCTGTGTGTGTGTGTGTGTGTGTGTGTGTTCGCAGGGTTGCGTTGGCCAAGTACATCCCCTTCCTGGGCGCCCTACTCTGCATTCATCCTCGCGACCTTCGTTCCACCAGCAGCAGCTTCATGTCGACTCGTCGTTCCACCGTAACCAGCCAGACGTCCGACATCAGCAGCCAGTTCAGAAGACAGAGCACCGCCAAGTCCCGCCTCTCCTCCGCCTCCGACAGCGAATCAGTAAGCTTCAGTAGCAGTGTGAGGTTAAAGGGCAAACAGAGGTGTTCAAAGTACTGACGTTCTGTACTGAAGTAGAAGTACACATACTGGTGTAGAAGTACTGATTCAACTACTTAATGAAATAAAAGTAAAAAAGTACAATTTCACATTTATAATAAAGTACAAATGTAAAAAAATAAAGTTTTTATACATGAATGCAATAATACTTATTTAACCAGGAAAAATCTGAAAAGTTTCCAAAGTAACTAAAATAAAACATTTAAAAAAGTGAGTTACTGTGTAGATAATGTGTTTGAAAGGTTCACTGTATGGACTGGGAATTTAGGGAAAACTGTGAAAAAAAAGTCATCATGAGATTTGAAAAAACTTATGAGTGACATTTTAAAAATGCATAATTTTAAGATAAAAAGTCAAAATTGTGAGATAATAGTCATATAACTATAATATATAAAGTCACACTTCCTCTCATTCCTCTGGTGATTTATTTTTATACTGTTACATCTGTTTATTTTGAAAAAGAAGTAACTATTCTGAGAATGTAAAGAGTATAAAGTACATATATTTATATAAATGTAAAGAGTATAAAGTACATATATTTATATAAATATAAAGAGTATAAAGTACATATATTTATATAAATATAAAGAGTATAAAGTATATATATTTATATAAATGTAAAGAGTATAAAGTACATATATTTATATAAATATAAAGAGTATAAAGTATATATATTTATATAAATGTAAAGAGTATAAAGTACAGATACCTAAAAAATCTCCTTAAGTACAGTAACATCGTACTTTTACTTTACTTTATGTTCATTAATGTGTAATGTCCTAAAAATAAAGAGTCACTGAAGGAGGTTTTTAGTGCCTCGTTAAACCTCGAACACTAACGTCAGGTGATTTTCACCCACATATAAGAACTGATTTAAAGACAATACATCTGGAACATGTGACATAATAAAACAGATATATTAGATATGGACGTATGTGTTTGTCCCACTCAGGGTCTGACGGACACTGAGGCAGATATGTCCAGTATGAGCTCCAAACCCGCCAGCCGACAGGTGTCATGTGACATCAGCAGAGACACGGCGGAGCTGCCCGACTTCAAATCATCTTCCAGCTTCAAATCCAAGATGAGGAGCCATGACTCAGGCATCTTTGAAAAGGTGAGCTGTGTTCCTGTAGGTTTTTATATTATTATATTAACCTTTAAAAACCCACATGTCATCTGAACACCTGCTCAAATAAAGTCCTGTGATGATGTTTAGGCCCTGTCCCATTTCTCCCCCTAACCCTAAAATTTCCCCTAACCCTAGATTTTGCACGTTCATGTGTAGGGGTAGGGTGTCCCATTACCTAGGGGAGCAAGTGGGAGTGTGATTTTGCCCTTAAAATCAACCCTCAAAATGTAGTGAGGTTGGTTGCAGACTTCGTTTTGAGTGGAAGATGAAATTACCCATGTTACCTTGTCAAGCTAGCGGTAATGCTAACGTTAATGTTATAAATCGCCAACTATTGAAGAAAAAGAATACGTCAAAATATTTAAATAAATCAACATACCTGAGACAAGACTGAAAGGCAAAGTAGACGGTGAATGCGTCTTCTGTTTGCTGCATTTCTTCTCTGCGCATCCCGAAGGTAAATAAACAGAACCAACACAACAGGTAACACAGCTGGGACCGACATTTGTCCTCCGTGTAAATAGTAGTCAGCTGCTGTCAGTCTCGCGGAGGGGTGGTTTCATATTTGGCGGGGTAGACTTGTCAGCGTGTGACGTGAGCACGTTTGTTACGTTCACTTGGCGAGTGGTGTCCCATTTTCAGGGGGAATTATTTCCCCTTGATGAGTGGAATTTACTTTTTAGGGGCACTTAAAACCAAGTGGAAGTTTTAAGGGGGACAAATGGGACGGGGTCTTAATCACATCATCACCATCGAACAATTAAAACGTCTCTCACAAAATTAAAAGGTTTTGAATGTTTTGTTTGTTTGTTTTTTGCTGCCTGTGCAATAATTTATTTATTTTTGAATAAACTTGTCTCACGATTGTTTTAATATTATTACGCCTGTCATCCAACAAACAGAGTTAACATTTACACTGAACACTGAAGCTGTCCTTCTGTCACTAAACGTCCAAACTCAATCTGTCCGTGTTTCATTTAACCATAAATCTCTTCGTCCTGCATTTTTTCGACTGGCACAATGCATGATGGGATATGGTGCTTTGGGTTAGTGACCATCGATGTCCACTCCATTTCACGGTGGATTGTGGGATACATTGAGTGACTATATAGTGATTATAAATAAATACAAAATGACCTGGTCCCTCTACAGTCGTTAGGGACAGTTTCAAACACCCATGACTCATTTGTTTGTTTGTTCTGTGCTTTTGTTCGTCCACCGCGGTGCTGCAGCCCTAGTCACGCGATAAATGTGACGTCAGCACAAGCCGTCAATGTATTGATTTTGAAAAAGCAGGCTTTCATTGATTCTCACATAGTTTCCCGTCTAGAATTAGCAGGTCAATAGATTTTCCTGGAATCATTCTGGTCTCATTCACTTTATTTAGACCCTCTAGGAATTTATTGACAACTACTTCAGCCTTTGAATTGGACCTGAAGAGCATCGCTTCTACTAAAATCTATTTTTTCAGACGTTTTTAAGTCCAGCTCCACTAATATGGGGTTTAAGTGGGTCTGCACTCATGTCCACTGACACCTGCACAAATGTGCCCACATGAAACCTTTTCCTCTTCATAAAATAAAAAAATTAAAATAATAAAATAACAAATCTTAACATAGTTTAAACTGAGAGTATTGATTTCATTCAATCATTCATTCATTCCAACCCTAACCCTAGACTGCTGTTTTAAAGGAATTAACTGGAGTAAAAATAAGTTTAGCTTATTTTTTAGATGATTGGGAGTAAATAATAATAATAATAATAATAATAATAATAATAATAATAATAATAATAATAATAATAATAATAATAAAAACAGTTAAACCAGCTAGACCAGTTAAACCAGTTAAACCAGTCAAAAATGTTAGACCAGCCAAACCAGTTAAACCAGTTAGACCAGTCAAACCAGTTCGACCAGTTAAACCAGTTCGACCAGTTAAACCAGTTCGACCAGTGAAACCAGTTAGACCAGTCAAACCAGTTAGACCAGTGAAACCAGTTAGACCAGTGAAACCAGTTAAATCAGTTAGACCAGTCAAACCAGTTAGACCAGTTAAACCAGTTGGACCAGTCAAACCAGTTAGACCAGTCAAACCAGTTAGACCAGTGAAACCAGTTAAACCAGTCAGACCAGTCAAACCAGTAAAACCAATTAGACCAGTTAGACCAGTTAGACCAGTTAAACCAGTTAGACCAGTGAAACCAGTTAAACCAGTCAGACCAGTCAAACCAGTAAAACCAATTAGACCAGTTAGACCAGTTAAACCAGTCAGACCAGTCAAACCAGTAAAACCAATTAGACCAGTGAAACCAGTTAAATCAGTTAGACCAGTAAAACCACTGAAACCAGTTAGACCAGTGAAACCAGTTAAACCAGTTAGACCAGTGAAACCAGTTAAACCAGTTAGACCAGTTAGCCACACATACACACATGGCTCTTGTGACAATCCAATAATAAAAGTACCTCCATAATAAAAGGCTTGATGGGGTTTTGAACCCCCAACCAAGCCTCCAAGGCAGCTGAGCCTGGAAGGCACTCCCCGCCCCCCAGTGACTCTAGCCAGGGGGCAGGGATCAGGATAACAGGCTGGGAATATCCTGCAGCATCCAGGCTAATTCCAGAACTACGGTGGTGAAAAAGGAAAGGAAAAGAAAAAACATCTTTTGTGTGTGTGTGTGTGTGTGTGTGTGTGTGTGTGTGTGTGTGGTGTGTGTGTGTGTGTATGTGTGTGTGTGTATGTGGGTGTGTGTGTGTGTGTATGTGTGTGTTTGTGTGTGTGTGTGTGTGTGTGTATGTGTGTGTATGTGTGTGTGTGGGGGGGGGGTCCGGGTCGTCCCATGTACCAGTCCAGGCCTGGGTTAGTGTTCGTGTTTGAACATGTTCAGTTACTGGTCGACCTTCGACAGCAGGAGGCAGATGAAACAGGACGTGTTCTCTTTCATGTCCGTTCAGCAGATAAAACCATTCACTCATTTGAAATGTTTTTTTTCTGCACAGCTAATCAGATGATCATGTTTTTTTAAACACTAATCCTAAAATGATCCACCCTGTCTTTTTTTTCTTATGTTAAAAATAATGTTTGACTCAGTCTCTTTGTCCTTTCTTCCCACAGCACTTCTTTTTTTTCCCACTTTTGACCTTTCCTCAGCTCATATAAGATGGTTTCTGCTTTAAACCTCGAGTCTAAAATAATCTTCCTGGAACTATCTTATTATTTTGATTAAAAAACGTGTTAGAAAATATGCAGGGACTGAGTCCATTTGTCCATTTTCTCTTTTTAATCTCATTAAACATTGGTTGAGTGAGATCGTTCTAATCACTTTGTGTGTGTGTGTGTGTGTGTGTATGAAATTACATGTGCATATACATATAGTTAATGCACATCAGATGGAATGATCCATTTGAGTAAAGGTCAAAGGTCAAGGTCACAATTAACGAAAATGTCAAAATCACATTATGAGTTATAGCTCAAGAACGGAGGGTCACAGAAATTTCAGAATGGTACCAAACAATGCGGAATGAAGATTTATACAATTCTTATAATTGGTGTTATTGCCTACAACCAAGAGTTTTTGAGATCTCTGGAGGTCAAAGGTGACATGTGGCAAAATTAACTTGTGTAACACTGTTTGTGTCAAACATAGACATATCAGCTATAACTTAATCAATACTGGATATATTATCATAATATTAAACGCACTGACACATATATACATATAATGAAATTATCAATGTTGCAAAAGGTCAAAGGTCACATTTAGCAAAATGGTCAAAATCACATTATTGGCTCTAATTCAAGAACAGGTGAGATTATGCATTCTCTCAATACTTGATTTAGTTTTTTTCTGTTTTTCTTCCAGATGTCCTACGAAACAGATGGATCAATGGCAGGAGTCGGTGAACGGGGCAGCATCCCAAACGTAAGTTCTGTCTGATGTATTTTTTAGTAACACTACAGAGGAGAAAACTACTTCAAAGTTTAGTCTTATTTTAATATTTTAAAGACACAGGAGACGATGAATATATATAAAACTATACATACTGTGGAAAAGAAAGTTCCAGAACATCCATCTAATTATGTACTAATATAAAGTATTTGTTTTCCCATTCATCCTCAAATATCACAAATATAACTTGTGCATCATAGAAATAAACCTCCAGTTTTTTTCGATGAAAGGTTTTTGTGTTGGCTTGAGGTGGTTTTTCAGATGTAGAACAAATGGTGTATTACACAAACCTGCAATGAAAAGTCAGTCAGGTGAATTTTAAAATACAGATGTTACTATAAGAGAAGAAGAAATGATGCTTTATGTGTGGACACGCCAGGAAACCACATCATTTATAATTTAGTAGGAGAAATACTAATTAGAGCTGTCAAATGATTAACATTTTTAATCAGATCAATCACAGGGGACTTTGGATTAATTTCAATTAATCATGATTAAATATTCATTTTTAATCTATGTTAATTATTTAATTTTGCATGAGCAAACAGACTCAAGAAGGAAATTAATATATCTGCACTGAATGTGTGTCCAAGCTAAGTGATGCATTAGCTGAAGTACTATCAACTAATATATGCTTTGCTTTAATGTGGTATTTTAAAAAGAAAGTGCTTCAGTGAAAAGAAAACTCCATCTTACAGAGCTTGAAAAATACTGTTCTTTCTCAGGGGTCTTTTGTAGTCAAATTTCCCAGAAAAATACACTAAGAAACACAAAAAAAGCATTAAAAAAAACATTAAATATCCAAAACACAAGAAAATGTATAAAATGAACATGTTTATTCAACATTTTAAACAGTTTCAAAAACAACTGTTGCATTTAATAGCATTAAATATTTTTTAATTTTGCTTTTCCATTGACTGTCAAATATTGCAAATATAACTATCGCATGATGGAAAAATGTTAATTTTAGTGAAAGAGGTTGTTTTTCATGCGCAGCGTAGAAGTATAATAGAAAGACCTTTTTTCACGACACTCAGGTTAATTAAAAACACTTATTACAACAAGTGAAGAAGAAATGTTTGAACAGAAACGTGTGTGTGTGTGTGTGTGTGTGTGTGTGACAGAGTGCAGATTTGGCTGATGGACATTTGAGCAGAGGCACGGTCGGTCGCATCCCAAGCATCGTCATCACGTCTGAGTCCAGCCCCTTCCTCCCCATTGGACGAAACAGCTCACGCACCACCCGCCCCAAGATGACCACCACTACTACCACTACCACCACCACCAGCAGCAGCAGCAGCGCAGGAGGGGTGGGGTCTGGGTAGAGCTCCGCCTTCCCAGTTACTTGACTGGCTCACTTCCAATCAGAAGTTTAGAAAATGTCTTCAACTGAGGCACAAACAAAAACCATCCCAGGAAATTAGTAGGAGACCAATTCAAACATGAACACAATGTACTGGTTAATTAGAAACATTAAAACCATTAAACACAACCAGGATGAAGTTAGAAAAGTCAATAAACCCAGTGCATTTACACTCAGTACATTTACATGCACTTAGTCCAGTTAAAATCATAGTTTTAAAAGTTATGTAAATGTGTTAGACTGTGGTCAAACCACACTGGAGTGTTAGAAATCACACTAAGTTCATAGGGTGTGGTTCTAATCGAGCTTCTCCACGCACGCACAATGACTGGCCTGGACACGCCCCTTTCAGGAAGTGACCAGAGTCACCATGACAACATGTATGTTACTATATTAAATCAGAGTGAACAGTACGTATGAAATATACTGAGCTGCTGCACGGCTGTGGTCCATATCTGCTCTGGGTGGTGGTCTGCGTTAACATCCAAAGACCCAAACTCTTGCATGTCAAGCATTTTTAATTTTTCTTGACTATTTGGGGTACTTGACACCTGGCGAGTTTAAAAACAAAGAATGATCAGGAGTGCCGATCTGAAATATATATATTAGTTATATATAATATAGCTGGTATTCTACTGTTGTGACATCATGTGGTGTCAGTATAATGTCCTCATATGTGGACCCCAGGTCCTTGTAGAACTAACTGTGGTCTAGACCAGGGGTTCTCAAACTTTTTTGGCCCAGGTCCCCCTTGGAGGGGTGAAATTTTTCCATGTCCCCCCTCATCCTCGCGATACTGAAAATGATAAAAAAAAAAACACTTCAACAATGATTATTATGAAACAATGATAACCTTTTTTAATAGTGCTTTTGTGCAAACCAGCCACATTTTCAGGTATTATAATATAAATGAACACTTCAGAAACAACAATTTTAAATAATTTTAAAATAATAAATGGAACAAAAGACACACAAAACCGTGTGTGTGTGACAGACAGACAGACAGACAGACAGACAGACAGACAGACAGACAGACAGACAGACAGACAGACAGACAGACAGAGACTTAATGAGAGGGATGAGCTTGTCAAACTCAATATAACTATCAATGTACTTTCTCTTTTTAGGGTTAGGGCGTTTGTTTTTGTCATTG
Organism: Siphamia tubifer; assembly: GCA_020466265.1. NCBI lineage: Eukaryota > Metazoa > Chordata > Actinopteri > Kurtiformes > Apogonidae > Siphamia > Siphamia tubifer. Next base: position 44,473,243 of record CM035797.1, read on the forward strand.
TCATTTCTTTTACCACTTCTTGAAAAAAATCGATCCATGTTCGCTGCAGGGTGGCTAAAAATAGCCTGTGACTCGCTCCGTCTCAATTTAGTCAAGCTGGCGTCAAACAGCGCTGTTACTTCCGCTCGCTACAAAATAAAACTTCCACATTTCAAAATAAAACAGCAAAAAAAAACCAAAACAAAAAAAACCCCAAACAAAACCGTGAATAATTTCGCGTACCCCCTGGACATGCGCCACGTCCCCCTAGGGGTCAGCGGACCCCAGTTTGAGAACCGTGGATCTAGACAACAGAAAATGTGAAGTCCACATATGTGGACCCCAGGTCCTAGGAGGTTAAATCTGACGTCTCTGTTTACTGATTGTTCTTCATCTATGGTTCCAACCAGAAAACTGCCAATGCAAAAGGACGTTTAGCTCCACCCAGTGTCTGGGAGTCGAACAATAATTGGATTCTCTCGCTGTGCATGTGAACAGATTTGTCAGAAACTCCAGTTAAATTCATAGGTGGGTTATTGCTGATGTGCATGTAAACGTACTGAGTGTTTTCACTTACTGGAACAAATTCTTGAAGTGATACAAGAAAGTGGTTAATGTCATATTACCTTCGTATTCCTGCTTCAGAACAGAATCTGACATTAGATTAGAGGCGGAGCTTCCAAATGTTCCATCCAATCCCATGTTCAGACCACACCAGCGCTCTGACCTTTCACCTGTGACCTCACTGGTTCCTATTAGAGGCTTTAAAGGTAGAATCTGTCAAATCCAGAGTTAAAATATGAAGAGTTCATTTGCAAAAACAGATAACTCCATTTTTAGTTTTTTTCAGAAAATTGCATTTTTTACTCTACATTCTAGGTAATACTCATTGATTTGATATATTATTTATTCAATTTAGTGGATCTTACCAAATGAAATAAATAATATATCAAATAAATCAGTATTATTTGTGGAATGTAGAGTAAAAAAATGACATTTTGTGAAAAAAAAGAAAAATGGAGTTATCTGTTTTTGCAAATGAACTCTTCATATCAAGTCCTTAGAAGTCTAACTACTAAACTGTGGAGTGTTTTTCAGTGTGTGAGTGTAAGCTAAGGGTTAACATTAACCACTAATGACGCCTTTCCACTAGTACTGGTTCAGCTCAACTCAACTTGATCGTGTTTCCATGACAGCAAGGATGTCAAACTCAGACTGAGATAGGGTGGCTTTGATTCTGAACTTTGATATTTGAATATAATTAGATACAGTTATATATACAGTTTTGAAAATTAGAGATATTTGAGTGAATATTTGGCATCCCTTAATATTCAAACCTGTTATTTTTGTGTGTGTATTTGCTTGTGTGATGAGATGGACTGACTTCTAACCCAATGATGATGTAAAGCAGACAAAAAAAGAACGAGGGGATGGGATGACCTTCAACCAGGAAGTGTGAGAAGCATTTATGGAATTATTATTATTATTATTATTATTATTATTATTATTATTATTATTATTATTATTATTATTATTATTATTATTATTATTATTAAGAAATATTTTAATATGTTCAAATATTGATAGTAATTAACAAACTAACTTCAAGTATGATTTTTGGGCAAAACCCAAAAGCCATAGTGTCTCCTTATGTTATATTCTATTGTTACAGCCATGTTGGCTCCGCCCACAAGACAAACAGGTCTGTTCTTTATATTTGTGACCAGATCATCTGCCTTTAAACCTCCTGTTGTCCATCTTTTGTTTGGACATTTTTGTGGAGGGATGGAATTAATTTGCCCAAGGTGACTGGTAGCATGGTTATTAATGACTCTTACCAGAAAAGGAGGGGCGCCTGCCGATGTTCTGCCAACGTACGTATCCCCGCTCAGAATTGTTTCCTCTGGACACAGGAGCATAATTTAAACTTATTACCTCATAGTCATGACTTACCAAGGGGATTGTTTTTTTGTCAGTATTAAAAATGGACTTTCTATGTATGAAGGTTCTCATAAAAAGTAATAAATATGAGATTAAATAGTCAAAATTATGAGATAAAAGTCATGATTGAGATATAAACTGGAATTCAAAGACAAAACATCATAAATATGAGATAAAATATTTAAGTTAAGTTTGACAAAAGTCAGAATTGAGATAAAAAGTAATGATTATGAGATACAAAGTTAACATTATGATAAAAACTCATAATTATAAGATAATAAACTCATAATTATAAGATAAAAAGTCTAAATTATTCCAGTGCAGCCAAGGGAAACCATTCTTAGCAGGGATATTGTAGCTTGCCACAACACTGGTCTTGACTGTGCACCAACATACAAAGCATTCTGGGATGTGTAGTATTAGTGATGCATGCAAGGGGCTAAAGGACCAGTTCTAATACGCATTTGATATGATCTCACAGGCCGAATATAATAAGACTGGGCCAGATTTAGCCTGGACGCCTGAGTTTAACATATGTGCAGTAACTATACAGTACCTGGTCGTCATAGTGATAGTACTTTTACAGTACCTGGTCGTCATAGTGATAGTACTTTTACAGTACCTGGTCGTCTTTCCTTTTAGTGTAATTCTAAATGATCATCTGTAAACATAGTGTCCTACATCTGATGGAGTACGTACTGAGTGTCCATGAATAATCACTGTTAATGCTAAGTTTAATGCTTTATTTACTGTATTTTCCAAACTATAAGGTAAACTGGACTATAAGGCGCATTAAGGGAATCTAAATAGTGACAATAAGTCTGAACCTTGAGTTGTAACACAGAATAAAACACACTCTTAATTTGCTAAATCAAACTTTAAAAGAGTCCAAATTCTGAGATAAAAAGTCAAAATTATACAACAAAAAGTCCAAATTGTCTCGTCCAACAAAGACTGAATCTCCTGGATTGTACCAAGATGTGGATTAATGTACCATTATATTTACTGGCAACTTCCACATCTGTGTTTTGTAAAGGGGCGGAGTCACAGAGACAACTGTCTGACCAATCAGTGTCTGCTGGGGTTATAGTATAGTACCTTTTAGTATCACTTGGAACCTCAATGGAGGCAATACCAAAAATCTAGTACTCGGTACCGTGGTTCTGAGTCCTTTTTAGAAATGGAAACGTACCAAAGTGAGTCGAGTCGAGCCAATACTAGTGGAAACATAGCATTAGATACCAATTTGCATGTACTAATTTGCGTGTGCAATCGAAAATTTTATGTGTGGGGTTGAACCGCAGTGTGCAATTTTCAGCAGGTGCACAGTCTTGGTATTTTAATTATTTAAATGAGGATTTTGCGTGCACTAAACTGGTCTGGGAACAGTGACTGAATGAACCAAATATAAGACTGGAGTGTCAAACGCACTATTTAGCACCTTTGAAAGATAGAACGCTGAGTGTGAAAACATCTGTCCTGGTGGTGGAAGAGTCTGGTGTCGCTCACAGGGGAAGGGAGTCCCATCAGCAGAGTTGTGACCAGGTGATGTGGTAATAATGTGGAATGGTTCTGTCCCAGAGTCAGATTAAAATGATTGGATCAGAGCATCATAGCAGCGAACCCACAGGCCTGAGGTCACAGCTATATTTGAGGCCAAATAGGGACCAACACAGTATTAGGCAGGAGGTCATAATGTTCACGTTCCCACCGATGCTCAGATGGGCAGAGCTGCAGTTGTCCTTCCTTTGACCATATTTGGTCGCTACTAACGACCGCAGAACCATCGGGAGGATCTGACCTCGTCATGTGTCAAAGTCACTCAGATCCGTCCGTGTTCATGCTTCCAACTGGAGCTGCAGCTGTCACATCATTTTGGGATTGATTCATCTATTCATTACTTTCATTAAAGGATTATTTGAAGTGGAGGGGAAAAAAAATAGTGAAAATGTGAAACAGACGAGTCTTTAATTTCAGAACCAGCTGAAACAATAACCACAAAAAGTACAAAAGTAAAAGGATAGATTTTATGGCCTTTATTTGAAGCTCATTTAAATTAAAAATATATTTTTCAGGACTGTCTTTGGCCAAGGCTGCAGCAGCAGAAGTTACAGCCGTACAACCACAGTAATAAACAGAAATACAACAAAAGTCAATACTACAAATAAACTGATAGAAACAATATAGAAACAAAACCCTTACTTTAAAAGGTACTAATATTATAATAACAATGTACATTAAAAACATGATTCAATCAAGTGGAAAAACATCTATACAGTATCTACATTTGTCACCTTCACATAATAATAAAGTGTATTTATATAGCACCTTTCAAGGGCATAAAAGTCACCAGGTGCTTTACAAAAGGAATAAAGGCAGAAAAACATAAAAAGGCATAAAAGGCATAAAACACACAATAAAAGGAAACGACATGAAAACAGACACAGACTGCAACGATAAAACCAACAACTGAAAAAAAAGCCAGTTTATACAGATGAGCTTTAGCTGCGTTTGAAAAGATATAGAAACTAGAAAAGAACTCGGAGCGCAAACCTCCACCAAGGCAGACCCCCCCCCCGAATGAAGAGAGGTCCACCAAGGAAGGTTTGTCTGTCTGTTAGTTAGCAAGATCACTCAAAACGTTATGGAAGGATCTTGATGGAACTTTCATGATGTGTTAGGGGGTGTTACAAGGAAAAAAATGATTAGATTTTGGTGATGATTTCGGAAGAGATCCTGGATTCTGGATCACTTTGACATTTTACATGGCGGTAAATGGAGAATAAATACTTACATACTTTAATAAGATGAATCAGAAAACAAATGATACATCTACTGATTAGCTCATGTTTTTAATATATATATAATGGTGTGTTATTGGGCGGCTGTGGTTCAGTTGGTAGAGTGGGTCGCCCAATGGCCGAGAGGTTGGCAGTTCGCGTCCCGGCTCTGGCTGTCCACATGTCGAAGTGTCCTTGGGCAAGACACTGAACCCTGACTTAGGCCCCCAGTAGGACTGACCTTTGACCTTAGAAACCTACTGGTGTATGAGTGTGTGTGTGAATGGGTGAATGAGAGGCTAATGTAAAGCGCTTTGAGCACCATGAAGGTGGAAAAGAACTACGTATATAAGTGCAGAACATTTACCATATGGTGGAGTTTGACAGTGTTTTGAACTTTGACATTTTACATAGCGGTAAATGGAGAATAAATTTCAAAGTGATCCACAATCCAGGATCGTAACCAAAATCTAATCATTTGTTCCTTGGGACACCCCCAACATGTCATGACATTTTCATCAATGATCCGTGTGCGAGTGTGTTTTTTTTTTTTGGCAGAGTTGATGCTTAGTAAAGGCCTGTGTGGGAGGGAAACCTGAGGGTTAATATCGATACAGTATCGTGATATATTGTGGAACCGATCTTTTCTTACAGCCCTAGTTTGGATATATTTGGTCAAATCCAGATTTACACATCAGCAGAACAGCCATCTGTTCCAAACTCTACCTTTGAAAAGCAGTCACATTTATATTTGATGAATCTCAGTCATAATGAAGCAGCTGCCGTCTGTAGTTTTTATCCATCAAACATGAAGGACAGTGTTTGTTGGTGTTAGTTTTTTCAGTCACAGATGAAGAAACCAAACTGAAATAATGAGCCAAAACTTTGTGACTGTTCCTTTGATCATCCATAGGTTTGACCTTCACTTAAACCCAAAGAACGTACAACTTCACAGCATTTTAGTTCTGAATTTAAATGAAAACTGGTTTAAAACACCTTGTAGTTTTAGCGTCTATACAGAAAAGGGACGTTTCTATTGTGCGTCACCTGGCCTTCTACAACACCACTGCTTTTTCTGCTCTGTGTCCTTGTCGTCAGGTATTGATTTTGTGGTTTTTATTTTAGCTGGAATGGAAGCAAAGAGCAGCACTAACATCTGAACACTTACTGTGCACTGACTGGACGACTGTTTCAATCTAAAAGCTGTTCTCAAGGTTTAAGGTGACTTTATTTATACCCGTGGGTAGATTTGTTTCAGACACTGATGTAATGTTTTGACATTACATCAGAACACACACTGAACGTCTTCAGCAGGTATTTGATCAAATGTCGGTTGTTCCATCATATGTGACCCTCCACCACGAAACCAGGCATAAGTCGCACTGAGCCGTTCAGAGCTACAGCCAAATTTAGGCTGGAAGGTAATTTCTTATTTGTGTTTACACCTTATCAAAAAACGGTACCTTAACACCTCTATGTTCACTTCCTGTGGTCATTACATTGAAATCCAATCAATAAAGGTGTTTATTGAGTCAATTATTTAAGCGGTGACAAAAGTTCAGGTATTGCTGAGCAAAGACAAAGACGACTTCCACCTCTTTTCGCCGAACAAACCGATCTCCGTTCCGTGGGTAAACACCCAAGTGTTTGGTACGAGGTAAAAGCTTATATTGAATGTTCTGTCCAATGGTGTAAGCCAAATGATTATAATACGTCACACTTCTGTCCTATTATTATAATATATAAAACTTCTGTGACATGTCCATCAGAGTGTCCTTTAACATCTGTCAACAATTTGTGTCAATCGGATACAAATTATTATGCGTTGCTAAGGACTTCCTACCCCAAAACAGTCCAAAACTTTAACGGACAATATCTAAAAATATGCAAATTGTAAAATATGTCCAAATGTGGATATTAAAATGACCATAACTTTGGTTCTACTTGTGATAGAAACATCATTTTTTCACCATCTTAAACCTTAGTTTCCACTCTACCAAGATACACACATAACTCTGTTTGGATTTACACACACTTATGCCTGGTTTACTGGTGGTGGGTCACATATATGTTGTTATAACAGCATAGATAAATATAATGAAACAAATCAATAATAACAAATGGTTCCAGGCAAAACAAACTCCGCCCATCTCAAACACTTTAGCTCTTCATGGACAACTTCCTCTCAAAACATGAAACTATAGGTTTAACCTTTCAAGGTCACTCAAGGTCAAAGGTCATGGTGCCATTGTGGAGTCTGAATATTTATCACCACTCTTTTTGGAGTTACGACTGCATGTGATTTCACGCTTTTTCATTTGAATTTAACCTGTGTTGGGAAAAATTACAACAATACATGGGAGTAATTATGATGTTGACATTGGTGGGGACATAATTCAATGACTTCCTCACGAGAGACAGCAACAATAAATAAATAAATAAATAAATAAATAAGAACACAGCTAAAACAATTAAAATAACGTCTCATTTTGTTTTTGTCACAAAAATTAAGAGATATTTTAGGAGTGTTTTTTTTATTTCTTAAGCCACATTTTGTCTGTTTTTTATTGTTCATCTATAACTGCATTATATATTTTATTATAGTTATCGTCACAAGACCCACATTTATGTCTCGTTTAGTCTCGTTTTTGTCACGTGATAAAGGTTCGTTAATAACAATATTTAGTCACTATAAGGTCTCCACTACAGCCAATGTGAAAAGGGTAGGCCTACATAAATGAGGTAAATGAAAACGAAACAGTGTGAAGTCATGCGCGATGTCACCTTCATTTTGACCTTTCAGGGCTACTCAAGGTCAAAGGTCATGGATCCATTTTGTAGCCCATGCCAGGTTTCCTATCTGTCAATAATAGTAATTAAGTCTCTATCTCCATTATAGTCCATTTTAGGTATTGACCCAGTGACCTCTGACCTCTTCACTCAACAATAGGTCAAAATCTATACACACACGATGCAGAATTGAAAGACCAGGTTATGACCAGGTTATATCCCAAATTTTATTTTGACCTTTAAACTAGCCTTCAAATGTAAAACTGAATATAAAGGAATGAACTATCTATGATGATTTCCCTATCTTTGATCATTGACAAAATACATATTTAGAACCTTGACCTTGACATTTGACCTCTATTCACCAAAATGTAATGGGATGTGTTCTGGACCAGAAACTTTCATGGAAAATGGTCCAACAGTGAAGTCGCTGGCTAACAGACAAACAAAAACTGAACCAAAATACCATACCCCTTTCCTCCCCTTCAGGTGGGTGTGGTAAAAAAAATTTAAAATTAAATAAATAATAAAACACTATAAAAATGAAGAATTCAGACCCAAGCAGAGCATTGACAGTTTATGTAGAACATGTTGGGATGTTGGGAAATGAAGAATTCCATTTAAAAAAAAAAAGACAAATGTCACACGTTTAAGATTTTATTCAATAAACAATAATCAATTAATCACTGCAGTTGTAGAAAAACTATAAACTAATTACAATGACATGATGGAGAAAAAACAATCAAAAAACGAGCGTTGATGCTGCTGCAGAAATGATGAAAGAAATAAAATGAAACCAGTTTTTATCAGCGACATTTTTAAACAGAAGAAAAGCTTCAAATAAACCCATAAGTTGTGTTGATAACTGTATCTTATAGTTTGTTGCTGCTGTACACTGTAAAGCCACGCCCTCCACCTCTACCACTGTATCCTGTTTGTGCTGTCAGGGCAGGCTAACAGCTTCCACCCGCTTTAACTGTTTGTGCTAAGCTAAGCTAATTACAGCCACATTTCCCCAAATGTCAGATGCTTCTCCTCATCCTCACCACTGAAGAAGAGAGGCCTGCAAAAGCACTTTTTTTTTTTTCAAAAAACAAAACCAAAAAAAAAAAAAAACATACACATTTTTACTCTTGCGTGTTGTTTGTTTTGTGCATTTATTTCAGTCTGTAATTTCCCCTTAAAGTGTATTTTGCTGAAAAGTCCTGTTGTGAAACGTGATTGTAATGTTGGTGTTCGAAGAAAATGAAAAGGGACAAAGATTATTGTGGCTGTTTTAGCTCCAAAGAAGAGGTCGATTGTGAAGTTTCCCTGAAAAACATGAAAGTTAGCACATGGTTAGAGTAACACACAACTATTTTTAGTCCAGGGATCACTGATAGGTTGTATCCAGTGTAGCTAGGGTGACCACTGGTATGAAAGAGGAAAGGAGGACACCACTGTCCAAAAAGGAGGACAAAAGCCCTAAAGTTAGAACAGACGGGCCCGGACTGTCCGGACGGAATCCGGACGAATGGTCGCCCTAAGTGTAGCAGCCATGGTAGATTCCAAATTGGCCACCATTGTGGATCACTTTAAATTAATATCTCCTTAACTAGTAGAAATATCTTGACAGTTAAAGCACCAACAGCCACATTTAAGGTGCGAGGAAATTAATGGTGGCATAAAATGTTTGAAAATTTTTGCCACCATCTTAAAATCTAAGACGGCCGCTATCCACAAGCTTGGTTATAGGAATATAGGAACTTTTTCGTACGTCTACTATTTATGGAGACATACGACAAAACAGATCCACTATGGCGATCACTGTGAAATCAAAAATGGCCGCCACGCATTGTAATTTCCAGTGTCGTCTGGAATAAAAATCATCTTTGTTGATGAAATATGAGACTAGACCTTCTTTATTTATTACTGACTGAGAAAAATAGCCCTTAGATGGCAACCATCTTGGAATCCAATATGGCATTCACACATTTCAAACATTTTTATCACCACTGGATTACTCGACCCTTAAAATGTGGGTATAGGAATGTTAACTGTCTCCATATCCAAACCTGTTACAGAGTTATTCAACTAAACAGATCCCACTTGGCTATTTTGGAACCTAAAATGGCTGCCACGCGTGCAATTTCCGTTAACCCCTGGAATAACAATGGTTGTTTTGTGTGACTATAACCAACCATGTGCCAAGTTTCATGCTTTTAAGTGAAAGTACACAATGGATAAGCTAAGCCCCGCCCACTAGAGAGTTGCTTTGAATGCAGATGTTTAAAACCTGCAGTTAAATGATTGGTCTGTGTGGTGTTGTACTTGAACTTTTACAGAACATTTGTTTGAATTGATGAACAAAGACAATTGACTCAATGATCTGAACCAAAAATACAAAAGTCCATGTTGTTTAATCTGACAGATATCAGAGCACTGTTCCAGATGTTTCTCAGATGTTTACGTTCAGACAGCAGGCTTAATGCATAAGTCAGATTTTTTTATTTTATTTTACTTTTTTTGGGGGGGGGGGGGGGGGGGGGCTGAAGTTTTTTATGTATTACACATTAAACGCACCTTCTCTGAGTTTGTGCTGGGGCGTTTTATCACCCAATAATGTCAGAATTTCCTGAAAATTTTGTAAAATTTTCACTCAAAATGTAATAAAACCCAATAATGTAATAATTTAGTGCGTGTGATCGACTGATATAGAGCTGATACCAATTTATTTTCCCCATCAGTCTTAGCTAATGACCGATAGAGGCTGATATTTCTAAGCCCATATTAGCCAATATATGGGTAAAATGAAAACAAATGTCTTCAATTACAATTAAAAAATAAAAAATAGTGACTGTTAAACTCATAATGTTGAGATTCTCTCTCTTTTTTTTCTAATTTTTTTCTTGTTTTTTCTGTTTTTTCTGTTAATTTTGCTCCTTTTGTTTCTTTTTTCCTTTTTTCTTCTTTCTTGTTTTCCTTTGTTCATGCTGTTGAACTAATGAAAGAAACAAAAAGAAAGAGAAGGAAAATAATTAAATGAAACGAAAAAGAAATCTGTCAGTAGAACAATCCTGGTGAAATTCCTTCAAATCAGATTTTCCAGATCTATTGTCTATAAATCACTTCTTATTCCTCTTTAGGAAGTTCCTCTTTATGTGATTCTGTCTTAATTTAAGTGTGATGAGACATTTGGACTAGAAATGAAGAAAAATACACATGATTTTTTTCCCTGTTGATAAACGCAGAACACTTTGTGGAAAACATTTAACTAATCCTAAACTGCTAATTATAACCAGAAGGTGTTTTATTGATTTAAGGTAAATAATTATTTAGTCTTCAATCAAATGGGCCTGATCAGGTCTGTCATTATTTAAGTTAAATTGATCTGTGACTAAAAGTGACCTTTTGAACCCTTGTTGCTCATGGTTATCAGCCCTAACATTTTTAAAATGATGATATAAATGAAAGAAAATGAAATAAAGTCATGTAAAAGCTCAACTCTAAAGTTTTACAAATGAATATATGGTGATACCCCCCCCCCCCCAGGTCATTCAAACTGGTTAACAGCCACAATAATGTTCATTTCTTAAGGCAGTGGAAAATGACTGAATGTATATTGAAGCTAAATATAATAAATGCAGACATTTGATGTATTAGTCTGTGTTGGTTTGTGATCTGAAAAGAAGAGATGGTTTATTGTAACGTCATTACTCCTGTTTACTTCAGTGTTGCTTTTATTTATTTTTATAAATAAATATTGTTCACTGTGTTCAATCTGCAGTCGTTCTTTTAACACACAAAGAAAAAAAAACTGACATATTTTGGTCATGTTTAGAATCAGTCTGAGAATATTCATTTGTCTGTCGAGGCTTCATTTCCAGGGTTGTCAAATGATTACAATTGTAATCAGATTAATCAGGGTTTCTGTGGATTGATTTTGATTCATCTAAACTAAATATTTATTTTTAATCTATATTAATTGTGCTTATTTTTTTTTTCCTGAGTAAACACACTCAAGAAAGAAGTGAATATATCAGCATTTAAAGGGTTTGACATTAGTTTATACTAAAATAATCCACAACTAACATAAGGTAAGGCAGGTTTATTTCTATAGAATTATGAGATAAAAAAGTCAGAATATGAGATAAGAAATGGATAATTATGAGATAAAAAATCACAATTATGATATAGTAACAATATGTGATTTACCACTTATTTTTCATACTGTCACATTTGTGTAGTTTGATAAAGTAATGAGTCTATTTTGAGAATGTAAAGAGTATAAAGTTTACCTAATTTTTTTTTACTTTGTTCTTATTATTATTTTCATTTCATTATTATGACTTAATGTCATATTTTTCACTTTTTCTCTTATAATTGTTTTTTTATTTCATTATTATAACTTTGTCTCATACTTTCAACTTTTTCTCTCACAATTGTGATATTTTTTTTATCTCATATTTAAAATTTTTGCCCTTTATTTTGACATTTTATTTAATTATTATTTCTTAATTTAATTGTGTTTTTTTTATGTCATTATTCAGACTTCTATCATATTTTTGTCTCCTCTTGGTGTCCACTCCACAGTTGTCCACTCTTGTCCCAGGTCTCTCCTCTGTTCCTGATCCTTTTCTGGGCTCGTGTCTCTTTAAATGAAAACCCTGTTAATGAAAATCCACGCTAACCCCCCCCCCCCTCCTCCTCCTCCCCTTCCGACCCCTCCCACCCCCTCCACCTCAGGTCGTCCCGGTCGGTCGGGCCGGTTCATGGCGGTTCTGGACCCACGGGACCCGGGACACACAGGTACTGTCTCCGTAACGCTTTCCACCTGTTCGTGTCCGCGTGCCCGTGTGTCTGTCACCCGTTAATCCTCCGGTGTTACGTCAGTACGGGAACAAACCGGCAACAAGTGGCTTGGCTTGGCTCGGCTCAGCCCGTTCCCCATCACTCGGTTCCTGTGACCCGGGCGGTTTGAGGCCCAGGTCTGAGCCAGTTTTAGAAGTTTGAGGATGAGTTCTGGTTCAACAGGTGTCACGAGCTCTGTGTGTGTGTGTGTGTGTGTGTGTGTGTGTGTGTGTGTGTGTGTGTGTGTGTGTGTGTGTGCAGGATGTATAGTGTAGCGTGTGGGCGGAGTTAGCGCGAGCCATCCGAAAAGAGGAGGAGTCAACAGCTGGTTTTAATTAGTAGAATTAATAAAGTTAGTAGAGATGGAAACTAGCATTAGCCAGTGATTTATATACGTGTGGAGGACCAACCCTGTATTATATATATATATATATATATATATATATATATATATATATATATATATATATATATATATATATATATATATATATGTATGTATGTATGTATGTATGTATAACTAAAAAATCTGCAATATTTAGAACAAAATGGGCAAAAATAAGTATGAACAAAAAAAATAACTCAACCAATAGAAATGTATTTAAAAAGAATAAAAACTTAAAACATACAAGAAAATGATAGATAGATCCTGACTTCTATAAATGAATGAACTATTTATTTATTTATAGTTTCTTTGATTCTTTGTCTTCTTCTTTATTGTCCTCTTCCTCTTCCTCTTCTCTTGTCGTCTCTTCGCTCCCTCCGTCCTTCGACCTTCTTCAAACAGAGCGTCTTCATCTGTTTGCTCATCTTTCTCATTTTATTGGTGTGAAAGGTCATGTAAAGAAAGTTCAGGCATTTAAATCAAATCTATAAATGTCATGTTAGATTTGAGCGTGTCTATGATTATTAGGATTGTGGATCCAACTGAACTTTTCTAAAACAACGGTAACATCTGTCACTTCAGATCCAATCTACGTTCAAGTAACTCTATTTATACCCTTTGGTACATTTTATTATTAGGATTTTTTTTAATTATAATTATAATTATTATTAGTATTGCAGTAAGTGAGAGGCATCAGCTTCAAGATGGTAAAGGACAGTAAAACAAAACCACAGCAAAACAGACACAAAGTAGAATAGAATAGAATAGAATAGAATAGAATAGAATAGAATAGAATAGAATACAATAGAATACAATAGAATACAATAGAATTAATTAAGAGGGCATCAACAGATTCACATGGGATTATACACAACTCAATATTTGGATAAAGATAAAACAAGTATTCAGAGATCCCAGTCCCAGGTCCCAGTCTCAGGTCCCAGTCTCAGGTCCCAGGTCCCAGTCCCAGGTCCCAGTCCCAGGTCCCAGTCCCAGGTGCACCGCCGTACCCTGCCCTCACACGCTGGCAGATAAAATCAGTGAAAAACTGCCCATTCATGACCAAATGAACACCACGTATATGGACCCAGATGACCCACATGACCCCCCAACAGCGAAATAGAAAAGGCCACATGAACTGAACCATTGGGAAAAAACACTTGATTTGAAATGTTCATTTAGTGATATGAGCCTCATTTGATGTGAGAGTGAGGGTCACAGCATCCAACACAAACTTTTTCCTGTGGAATATATATATATATATATATATATATATATATATATATATATATATATATATATATATATATATATATATAGTATATATATATATATATATATATATTTATATATATATATCGGTCTTGACCCACATTTTTAAGAAGTATTCAATGTTCTTCATGAACATCACATGACCTTTGACCTTACTCACATACCTGCATTTATTTCTGTTTAAATTCCATGTCATTGTTTGTAAGTTAACATGATTATAAAATATGTTTGTTTTGCTTCATCATTCAAAAGTTATCAACGCTAACGCAGCATCTAAACCAGGGTCGACAACCTGTAACACCCAAAGACACATTTGAACCCGGTTTCCATGGAAACAAAAACACTGGGAGCCGCTCATCATCTTTAAAAATCTCAGCCATTGTGTCCCAAACCTTAGTGTTTCAATGTTTCCGGAGCTTCCACTCTCTTATTCATTTATTTATTTATTTTATTAGTATTTTTTCATTATGCAATATTAACAAAAATATCAATGTCAGTTTTTTTTTCTAATGTTGTGCAGCTCTAATACTTATTATTATATTGTATACGTTGTATATGTTACTGTATATATTTTCTAAAAGGGAAGTTCATGGTGCAGAGTTTTTGGGATGTAAACAGAATTCTATTTTCAAAAGGATCAGCGTTGGAACTAGCATGTGTCAGGAGGCGTGGCATAGTGGGGTCTCTGTTTAAAAATGGCTCATGACTGTACTTTTTTGACCCCCACACACACATACACACACACACGTACGTCCCACCCCCAGGGGACACCACAGAACACTTCCGCACCGTTACTTTCAGATGAACCCATATTTTCCTCTAAATGCTGGAGTATCCTTGTGTTGTGGTAGTTGTACCAGGTTGACCTTTAATGGAACGAGGCCACGCTGTTAAAAGCTGTTTAAAATGCCAAACTGTTCACAAGTGCCTGACACATGGGGGGGGGGTGTTTTAAAGTGTGTCTGAGGTCAATAGTGTGGAGTTAATACTGATGGATCCTCTTACAGAAGCCTTCCCCTTCATTAAATACTGTATGACAGACACACACTGTCTCACACCCGACTCGTATAACTGTGAATGGTTTCCAAAATGTCGTGAACTGTAAAGAACGCCGTCACTTCTCTACGGGCAAACACACACACACACACACACACACACACACACACACACACTAATTCCTTCCATCTGTGTGTTCCTATAGATCAGCTGAACACGTCATCAAACATGACCAGACATTATTTGTTTGGTTAAAATCTTTATTTCAAATATGTAGAAAATAAAATCAATAATAATAATAATAATACCTCAAACTTATATAGCACTTTTTGGACACTCAAAGATGCTTTACATAACAAGTAATGCATTAAAAATTATTAAATATGTAAAATCAAATAAGATTAAATAAAATATAAATAATAAAATCAATAAATCAAACAACAAAACATCAATAATGATACACAAAGGATTGAAGAAAAGAAAAAGAAAAAATATATGTACAGTCACACACATGTCTTATGAGGTTTGTAATCAAATAGCCTTTTTTTAATAAAATATTTTTTCAAAACTATAAAAATGAATGAATACATAAATAAATATAATATTATTATTTTTTAAAAATACAAATAAATACATGAAATAAATACATTTTTAAAAACACAAAAATAAATTAAACATTAGAAAAAAGTAAATACATCTTCAAACTTTACAAAAATATCTAAAAATGATCTAAAAATTAAAAATTATATCGTATTGGCTCCAAAAAAATCCATATCAGTCGATGACCTCACTTAGCATGACTGTAACAAAAGCAGGAAGTGGATCAGATCTGTGACTATGAATATATGCCTTTGCATAGTTAGGAGGACGAGTTTTATTCTATATTTATATTTGGGGACGGTGGAGGGGGAGGGGGGGGGGGCTTCACTAACTTCATGATTAGAATTACGATCATCTGTCAAAGATTCACAATTTGTCATAATGGTTTCATTTAAATGTTTCTATTATACTAGCCTAGGATCTAGTCTGTCCCCAGTGGCCGCAAATGGTATTTGCTACGGGGAGACAGACTAGACAGCCTAGGATCTGAAAATCCAAAATGGGTCGGACCAATCAAATCGCGAGGGGCGGGATTGGAGCCCGCCCTGCCTCATGACGACACAAATACGACACGTAATGTTGTAGTCGCAGAGACGTAGCAGCTAGCACACCAAAGAGAAGAAGAAGGCGTAGCTGCTAGCTAGCACACATTGCCGTAACACCAGTTGCTAGCTGCTAGACAACATGGCTCATCACCAGGAACAACCATTGGAGCTGGCTTTGGCAGCAACGCTAGGGGATTTAAAATTACAGTTTTCCCTGCGAGAGGAGCAGAAAACGGCACTTAAGCTGTTTTTGGAAAAAAGGAACGTTGTCGGAGTTTTGCCTACCGGGTATGGCAAAAGTTTGATTTATCCAATAGCGTGGCGTTGTGTAAAGAGAAAACTTGACAGACAGTGGTTATCCCGCCCACAAATTCGCCTAGACTTCCTAGACTCTCCCCGTAGCAAATGCAGTTTGCAGCCACTGGGGACAGTCTAGATCCTCGGTTACTATTATACTGCACATGTACTTTTACATCAGTCAAAATGATGCAATAATTGTTTTTATTTGTTTTTGTTTTTTGTCGAACTGCCTCCGTCAGACGTCCTTCATGTGAACACGATAATTTGGAAAAATATTGGGTTTAGAAATGTTATGTTTTTCAAATCAATGAATGTCATGGAGAAGAAGTACTGATTAAGTTTAGGAGAATTTACTATTTCTGCATTGGCCACAAGGGGGTGCTCAAAAGTTCAAAATCACTAAACACTCTTAATTAATATTATTATTAATACTATTTGTCTGATTGACTTGAAATTAGTGCTGTCAAATTATTGTAGTTTTTTTAATTGGATTAATCAGTTGATTAATTTTGATTAATCACAATTCAATACCATTACCTTTTAATTAAAAAAAAATCTAATAAAAAATCATTGTGCTTTTTGTCCATGGGTAAACAGACTCAAACAATCAAATATATGCACTGGACATTTTTGTTGTAAGCCAGACAACATGTTATCTTAAGTACTCACAGAATCCCTGACTAATGTATACTTTGTGTTAAAATAGTATTTTAAAACTAAAAGTATTTTGGTGAAAATAACATTTCGTTCTGCAGTGTGTCTCGTACTTTTTTGCCGTTTGAATGATCTGTCTTGGTATTTTTCGGACTCAAATATTGTGGTGTTTAGGATCTTCCATATTTCTACCTGTGCATTTGTGTCCGTACACTGTTAACTACTGAGACAAACTTCCTGAATACGTTAGCAGAGATAATAAAAAATAAAATAATGGGTGAACATTTAGAGTCAGATTAATCCTAATGATGGATTCATTCTTGTTAATGAGTTAAATTTGACAGATTAAATACAAATGGAAGGTTCTGACCTGGGGATGCCTCACACTATGACATCATTATCTGGTTTAAGATCAGGGGTGTGGGTTTTTTTTTTGGGGGGGGGGTGCACCCCCAGCTGTTGATTTTGACTGTGTAAACCTAGTTCAAACATATACATCTCAGCTCCCCCTGATTAACAATGACTTTACAGGAGTCAGTTCATGGTTATTTCATTAATATTATTATGTTCTTTATTATTATTGAATTCATTGTGTGTTGGTTCTATTTTTTTTAATGACTGGAAGTCAAACCAGTACCTCCACATACAATTATTTTAGTTTATTTAAAAAAATTTTTACAAGCACCAAAATTCAGGTCCCCACGAGGGTAAAATATAAATCAATGTCCCTACTAGTAAAATAGAAGTGATGTGGTCTTATAAATAGTCCTCATAAAGCATGAGGGAAACATGTATTTTTCAAGGGTTTGAAGATGTGTTTACTGTTAAAAAAAAAAAAAGTATTTACTTTTATGTATTTAAAAAATATATATATTTATTTTATTTATGTTCCCATTTTTGTAATTTATTTTATTATTATTTAAATATTATAGCTTTTTATTTCTTTTATTTTCCATTATTATCATTTATTTATTCATTCATTTAAAAAATATATAAAATGTTCTAATTATTATTAGTATTTTTATCTTATTAAAAACACTCACTACCCAATGGCTAATTGATTACAAACTTAGTCGTCATGAGACATTTAAACTAGTGTGTGTGTGTGTGTGTGTGTGTATATGTGTGTGTGTGTGTGTGTGTGTGTGTGTGTGTGTGTGTGTGTGTGTGCGTATGTGTGTGTGCGTGTGTGTGTGTGTGTGTGTGTGTGTGTGTGCGTATGTGTGTGTGTGTGTGTGGTTGTGTGTGTGTTTTCCACCTGTTGTTAACACATGTCAACATAAGTCCATTAACCTGCTGTTGGTGCATGTGTCCTCACGCCTATTAAACCTACATTCATACACACCCAAACAGGCACAAATCCCAAAGTGGGGACTCAGTTACATCAGATAATATATTGATAGTATAGCAGTAGTAAATAGAAGAATAGGCAGATCCAGAGGGGGCACAGCTGAGGACCATGGCTTCAGACTTGGAGGTGTTGATCTTCAGCCGCTTCACCCTCAGTTTAGAACCGCCCCAATGATGAGGCTAACAAGACCACATCATCTGCAAAAAGCAGAGCTAAGGTCCTTCCACTGCTAAATTTAACCCCCTCCCCCAGTGGGGTTAGTAGAGTCTCTTGAGACCCCAAGTGAGAGATCCCTGGGTACCCCACCCCACCCCACCTGTGCATGTGGCAAAAAATGTTTTTTTGCACAATTTCCAGGATATTTGAGATGAAAACTGAAACATAGATGAGTTAAAGGGATAGTTCAGTATTTTTAACATGAATGTGTTTGTCATCAGCATCTTTACTCTGGTGCACCCACACTGACTTACCCCTGACACTGTCCTGTGAGTCCAGTTCTGGCCCGTTTTTGGTCAAAGTGAAAATAGTCTCAGCAGATTTCCTGGGGTCAACAAAATAAAACCTGTCTTCTCAAATCAATATGTGACCCTCCAGCATAAAACCAGTCACTTTGGTCAAATTTCATAAATTCATATTTTATATTTATCTTAAAGTTTATTAAAAATGTTTGTGTGACAATAATTCAACCAATCAGAGGCTGTTTTTCAACATTGCCATAGTAACAAGGGCTTTAGTTTAGTGTAGAAGGCTTTGTTCTGAGGCCTCCCATTGGTTCAAATCTATAATTCTGTAGATTTCTATTTAAGGGTTGTCTAGAGGGAATCCCCATCTTTCCAACGGTACCAAACATGACGGGGAAATACCTAACGCCAGCGCCAAGGAAAGTCGTGTTTGGAGTCGATTTTTCTTAGTTTTAGACTTAATTACTGTCAGAGTCAGTTGTTGTATGATTTGAAGCACCTATGGTAGGAATTTAACAAACACTCATAGTTAGAAGTGTTCAGGAGATATTTGACTGGGATATTACCAATAAACTTCAAATTTGATAATATTTATAATACGTATTTGAGGCTAAAGTTAGAAAAACTGCTGTGACTGAACCATTGCTTTAATGATGGACGGACACACGTGTTTGAATGAGTGATTTATTTACATAACAAAACCCTCATGGAACAAAAAGTCACACCTTGTAATTGCTTGGAGCTATTTCCTCTCAATAGCGGTGAATGTGCGTTGTCACTGCTAACAGCTGTGCGCCTTAGCTAACTACTTTCATCAGTTGTTGGTCAGTGTTAGCGGCTGCTACCTGCAGGTGCACAGCTGTTAGCAGTGATAACGTGCATTGATCGCTATTGAGACAAAGTAGCCCCAAACTAGGGTTGTCAAAAAAAATCGATTTTAGATACTAAATCGATATTGACCCTTGGTATCTAATTAGATACTAAGTTGCTGGAAAATCGATTTTTGTTTTTATGGCGCGTCGCCGCTTTTTTGTAGCGGGTAACGTTAAGAATTGTAAACAGGCATCAACGCGGTCAGCTCTGGCACAGCCGTAATGCCGGCGTGTAAGTTAAAGTCTCTTTTTTTCTCCAGCTGCCTCTGACAGCACACGGGATGACGCCAGTGCGACCACAGACCTATACACTATTTCTATAGGTCTGTGATTGGACCATCCGATGCAACTTTGCTTTTAAAGGCCTCGATATAGTCGAACGTTTATGCGCACGGGCGGCAGCCAGGCGGTAGCGCATAGTATCACGTTACCACCACGGAGGCCACCGTGAGCATGTCAGCCTATCATTTTTGACGTGCGCGCTGCTAGTCCCGTATGGCAAGCCAAAGTGTTCACATAGCCACGCGTTGTCTTTATTATATCACGTGTTACAGAACGCGTTCTAGCACGCGCAGAATGGCACGCGTTCTGTAACGTGTGATATAATAAAGACAACGCGTGGCTATGTGAACACTTTGGCTTGCCATAGTCCCACAAGGGGTCCGCGGTGGTCTCTGCGGTGGTCACATGATGCAATACGCTGCCGCCCGCGCACATAATGCTCGACCATAAAGAGTCTTGCAGTTAGCACTGCAGAAGGGCTTGAGCAAAAAGATAGACCTACCTTAACTTACCAAGAGATAGACATGCATTTATTCTGCACCCGCACTCACTACCTTTTTTTTTAGCAGTCCATGGAGGACATTTTAAAAGGAATCCCTCACATCTCCAGTATCGAAATTAATATCGAGTATCGAGTATTATCCTTAGTATCAGTATCGAGTTAGAAATTTTAGTATCGTGACAACCCTACTCCAAACAATTACAAGGTGTGAGTTTTTGTTCCGTGATGGTTTTCTTATGTAAATAAATCACTCATTCCAACACATACTGTTTTGAGAAGACACACATTTTATTTTGTTGACACCAGGAAACCTGCTGGGACTACTTTGGCTTTGACCAAAACTGGACCAGAACTGAGCTCACAGGACACTGTGGGGGGTAAGTCAGTGTGGGTGCACCAGAGTAAAGACACTGATGACAAACACATTTATCTGGAAAATACTGAAGTGTCCCTTTAAGGGTTAAAGTCAGGTCCAACAGATGTTCCTGAAAGCCCAGGACGAACAATATAAACAAACTGTCATAAACTCGAAAAGCACTCAGACCCACCGTAGACCAATCAGAGCCAAACCAATTGAAGGTCATTTTAAAAACACTTTCTAAGACTGGGCTTTTTTTGGTTCATGGAGGAGGGCCAAATGACGATTGTTCGCGGGTAATACAGGTTTTTAAAAATGCGGGTCAAGCACCTACTTTTAGTGGAAAAAATCTTTACAGTAATGGTATGAAATGCAGTGTATTATGGGATGGCGTATAAGCGTTCACTGTGTCTGCTGATATGGAATTAAAACAAACCCATGATTAACCTAGAAAAGCATTTGAAGAGCGCAGACTCCGCCAAGGCAGACCCCCCTCCAAATGATCACCACTAAAAGTTTTACCTCTGTGAAACAGGTTATGTTTTACCTTAGTTTGCTTATCTGTTCGTTAGTTAGTTTGTCAGTAAGATAACTCAAAAAGTTATGGACGGAATTTGATGAAATTTTCAGAGATGATTGATAATGGAAGAAACGATTACAGTTTGAGCTATAAAGGTCAAAGGTCAAGGTGTCAGTGAAGGTCAATAGTTCAAACACATCAGTGGTGGTATCTCAGAATCCAGACCAGATAGTATCAGGTGTTTTTTTCCTTCACTTCGTCTGACCTTCTGACCTCAGATGAGATAATACCCATAGGCTCCATGACGTCACGTAAAGACGTCACGTAAAGACGTCACGTAAAGACGTCATATGACGTCACGTAAAGACGTCATATAACGTCGCACCAATGGTATATTTGGTAAATGTATGACCTTTACCTTAAAGAAGGTTATTGACATATTTAGTTAAATCAGACAATATCTTGTGCTTCATATTTAACATTAGATCTAACATGTGACATTTGGTCGTTGTGCGACGTCACATAACGTCAGAGTGACGTCATACGTGGTCGAATATTCAAATGGACATATGTGAAAAACAGGACGTAGGATTTCTGTGAATTTTCTTAAACCTTCTAAGGGATTGTTAATGACCAATAAAATAAATCATTAGCGAACACAGAACACTAGTTTATAAATAAGTTACGCACATCCAGATCCAAACCTGTGAATGAAAAAAACATCCAGATTCTATCTTCTCTGAATCCTGAGATATTAACACTTCTATGTTTTAGCTGTTGGGTTAGGGTTAGGGTTAGGGCTACTGCAGTGTCATGTCATTGATAATTGCCCATTTTTTGTTTGTTTTGGGAGACCCCAGGGAGCCCCCTAGTGGGTGGAGCTCCAAGCAACTGCCCCCACCCCCGCCTCCCCCACGCAGCTGCATCTAGAAACTCTATCCATAAATCTTCTGAACAGAACCGGTGACAAAGTGCTTTAACATGTTAATATACAACATTAGTTTCTGAAGGGTCAAAAAAACACCTAACTGAACTGACAACACGGTAACCACGGTAACACGTGTCCATGAGGCGACGGCACAACTGGACGCAGGAAGTGGTCTTTTTTATTTAATGACAGGCATCTTTTGTATCTGGTTGCATTCGTAATTGTGACCTATGTACTGTGGTGCCTTGCTAAAAGGAACGTGGTCCGTAATCCACCAGTTGAACCTGCAGCCTCAGTGTAATGGTCCATGTGCTGGTGACCTTTTTACTGTCCACACACTTAACTTGTGACCTTTTCGTTTTATCCCCACAAAGATAATGAGACGTTTCCTGGCACCACCGCCCCTGACTGGGTCCAAGGGAGACCCTAAGCATGATGGGACCAAAGGGGGGTGGGGGTGCGTTGGAATGGGCTGGGGGGGGTCTAGAAGAATCTGCTGGGTCTATATTAGCCCTGGTGAATCACGGCGGGTCTAACATACCAGGTGTCCCCTTTCATGCCTTATAAGTCCACCCCCCCCTTTCCCCAGAACCCCCTGGCTCCTCACACCCCCCCTCCACCCTCCACCCCCCACCCCCCACTCCCCCCTGCCCCACAGTGCCACAGTATCTCTGTCTATTCTTAGGCTGTCACTTCAGCTTCAGGCAGGTCTTCCTCTTTCTGCTCTGTAAGTTCTGCTCGCTGCATTTCTTTTCTCTTTTCTCTCTTTGGTGTTTTTGACGTCCCCTTCTTCATCTCCTTCCAGAGACCGTCCCTCCCACTCCTCCCATTTTTTGGTTTAATCTCACCATCAACTTCAAGCTGTCTGGAAGAATGAGCGCCTACACCGTTTCACTGCCCGGCCCCGGCCCCTGGGGCTTCAGGCTACAGGGGGGGAAGGACTTCAACATGCCCCTGACCATCTCCAGGGTAAGAAATAATATGAATAATTAATAATTAATAATTAATAATTAATAATTAATAATTAATAATTAATAATTAATAATGACACTATACAACAAATATTTTATGAAACATATTTACAGACATGCTTTGGTGCAGTTTTAGTCACTTCCAATTTGATATTTGTTTGACGATTCAACATGGATTTATTTTTGTTAAAATTCTATCCTCCTGTGACACAGCAGTGCATTTTGTCCTCTATAGCAGACAAGAGTTTCACTGCTTTACTTAAAAAAAGGAATAAAAAAGGAATAAAAATGTCCACTAAAAAGGGCATTATATATAGTGTGTATATATATATATATATATATATATATATATATATATATATATATATATATATATATATATATATATATATATATATATATACATGTATTTAAATTATAAAAAATTATCTAAAAATAAAAGTTGCATCACGCTGTTTCAAATTAAGGCAATTATTTAAAACCACATTTCCACTTTTCTCTTTTTGGAATCTGATGGGTCACCCTTACTTACCAACACGTCTCCTCCACTGGATGGATTTAGCATCATTCATAGAAAACAACAGAGGAACCAGACAAGCAGAAAAAGTCTGTCCACATTACGTAATGTGGACATTGGTGTCACCCACATGTGGTTAAGCCCGCCCACAGAATGCAGGTGACACCCCCCCCCCCAGCCCGTCTCCCATTGCAGTGACTCTGAAGTAGCATTAGCATTAGCATTAGCATATACAAGAGAAGACGAAACCACAGTCGCTGTTGAACAAACTGTCAGTTTTCAGAGTCTTTGTCATTTTACATATCCAAACATAACAAAACAAAATGCAGTTTGACCGACCCCTCCCAGGCTCATCGGGTCATGCAGCCACGTACGGGGCTTTTTCCTTTTTTTTTTTTTCAAAACAAGTGACAGCATGAAACCTAGCTGGATGCTACTCTCAGATGGTAAACACACACAGAGTTAGAGGGGAGGGGGAGTGTTCCTTCACACCTCATCACTGCGTCATGGACATGTATGAGGATGTAGAACTAAACTGTTGTTCCACCATCATTTTTCTACCCTCCAAAAACAACCCAGACATTTTTGAAATCGAACCAACACACAGTGTGTTCAATAACAATGAAGAACACAGTAATATTAATGAAATAATGTTGGAATGACTCCTTTAATATAAAACAGGTGAATATGTTTGCTTACTGTGTGCCAGGAGGATATAACCCAATACATATACAATAAGTGGAACAAACAGAAGTGAATCCAATATTAGTTAATACATCTTTTCATTTCACTGGATCTTTTATGGCTGGACGTCTGTCTGCAGCAGTAGTTCAGCAGTAGCCACATCCAGCCCCATTTGATTTCCATCAAAACAATAGAATAACATGTAAATAATTACTTTAGTCTTTGATTTAGTGCAAACACCCTCATTAAATTATGAACATATATTCTTTTACAAAGTATAGAAACAAAAAAGATGGAAATAAACAGAAACAAACTCAAATTTCCTAGGAAAAAAATAAATTAAATAAATTTAACAATGTTTTGTTTCAACATATGGTTTTTACAGGAAGAAGCAAAAACATTTTTAAAATTGTAGGGAATTTTCTTTAGACATTTCATGTTGTTCATACAAACTGACAGCAGTAGACAATATAAACAAGAGATGTGGAAAAGTCTTACTAATGTAATTATCACTTTGTTCCATTGACAATTTTTTTTTTTAAGAAAAAATTTTGAATTAAGCAAAAATAAATAAATAAAAATCTGCCAATGGAACAAGTGAAAATTGGTCAAATGTTGTGAAATACATTTTTCAGCATCTATTGTCTAAAAATCTCAATTACAAGTTCCTCTGGAAGTGATTATGTTTTATTTTAAGTGTGATGAAATATTTGGACGAGAATATATATTTTTTTAAATATATACATAATGTCAAATTTAGATTTTTACAGTGTAAAAGTGACATCTTTAACCATGTTCATCCTACACATCAGACTTATTTTCAGGAATAAAAAGCTGAATGTGAGTCAAGGGAATCAATTTTAAGGGACATATTTTCAAACACAAATTCCTAATTTTCTCCAAATGCTTTTGTATAAGACAAAAAAAAATAACATTTTGAAATCCTCATCAACTTCTGGTTCAGATACATGTGTCACATGATATGAAAAAATAACTGTTGTTGTCCAGTGTAATCAAACAGACTTCACTTCTATTAGAAATCATCTTCATTCAGTGCATGAACAGAATGTGGACCGTTTTCCTGCTTTGGTTGGATGCTGTCTTTTTGGTTGGATGCTGCATGTGTATGTGAACAGACTGGGTTGGATACAGACGAGCATGTAGGTTCTGTTAGGATTAAAGAAATACCTACATTCCAGTGGTAATGGATTTGAAATGGGATTCATTCATAAACTGTGAAGGTCAATTTGATTTTCTTCTGTTGTTCCTATATTTTCTCTGGTTAATGAAAACATTGTCAGTTCAATGGAAAAAAAAAAAGATAAATGACGTCGACAGGAATAAAAAAAAAAAAAACTGATTAATGGTTCTTTTAATCTGATGCTTTTTCCTGTTCGTCAGTGGTTGTTCACTTCTGATTCATTCAAGATTCAAGAAGTTTATTATCACAAGGATGTATAAGTACATGCACCGTGAAAAACTTATGTTGGGGGGGTTGCTCCATAAAACACACAATAAAAACAATTCATAAATAACAGTGCTACTTCACACAAAAAAACAAAACAAACAAAAAAAAACAACCAAAAAAAACATTAAAAACAGTTTAAAAACAGTTTTTAAAAGACCAGGGTCAGCTTACAAACAGTCACACCATAGAAATAAATAAATAAGTTCATTTTATAGACTTATTTAAAAGTCTCACAGCCTGGGGTAAAAAAAATTCATCATATATAAGAGGGTTTTTTTTAGAGAAATTATTATTTGTGGTCAGATCTGGGACATTTAGGGGAGGGGGTAAGTCATAAAGAGATCTACTGGATCCATCATCTGAAGTCTATGTGTCCTGGTCTGAACGAAGACATTGATTTCACTTGGGTCATTGTCTTTCTACCATGTGGGTTATGTATAATATCAGGGTTTTCACTGAGCATAACACTGAGGTTAGACAGAAAATACAGGTTTTTTCTCTTTTGGAGGGAAATCAGCTGATCAACATGATCATGTCTAATAACACTAATGTCACTGATTTGACCCAAAGTCTTTCTGATGTTGCACTAGTGTCTGGTTTACAGAGGGAGTTTTTAAACATATGACAGCAGTGGGAGGTGTGACTGTCTCTTCCACCACTGGAGTGGGTTAGAGGTCAGGGGTCAGGGGTTAAGGAATCATCTATTTTCAGGTAAAGTCAACTGAACAACCAAACTGGGCTTAATTAGTGATTAATATTCTGACTGGGAGTCATGTGACACAGAAGTACCACTGTTACAGGATCCCACAACCCACTTTACAAACATTAGCTCTAACACATTTGCTCTAATGTAACATTAACATTATTTTACACTGAAACGTGCTGATGAGAATCCTGGATATGTTTGTCTGACACAGTTTTAAGCTATTTTTGTGATAGGTTACTAAGGCGTCACATGACCCTCATGTCACTGTATAGGAGAGGCGATACACCTGTCTATTGACTAAGCCCTGAAGACCACCTGTATGGTGGAAACATGTTGTTTTTTTTATTCTAATCAAACCTTTAATGCAACACTCAGAGTTACCTGGACTGAACCCTTTATCCTAGAGCTCCCAATATACTACTGATTTAACACACTGCGACCTTTTGAGCTACCAGCCATTTCTTTGATTTTATTTCTGGGACATATGTGAAGTCAGTCTGGGTGAGACCCCCGGTGCCCCTCCCCCCTCCAGTGGGCAGAGCAGGTCATGCTGGCAGGACCTGAGGTGTTGGGTTCACAGTCGACTCTGTATAGACAGGAAACACAAAACTGCCCTCCTGATAATTATTAACTTTTATATTTGCATCTGCTGTCATGGTACTGTCATTATTGACCTTTGACCTTTTGGTATCTTGTTGAGTCTTATAGCACCCTCTAATGGAATGATTTCATTCATTCCCCCAGTGACCCCTGTGACCCTAGCAAGGATAAAGTGG